>CM076673.1:5879188-6141688 GCA_038501925.1 Xenopus petersii | reverse complement strand
TGTGCCTTTATATGGTCACAGAACAACCCCTCAGTGACTTCTAATATCCTTATCATTTACAGTAGGGGGTACATTATCCCTTATAATACATGAGTGATACTCAGAGTTCCCTGTATAACTCAGCCTGCAGCCTTGTGCCTTTATATGGTCACAGAACAACCCCTCAGTGACTTCTAATATCCTTATCATTTACAGTAGGGGGTACATCATCCCTTATAATACATGAGTGATACTCAGAGTTCCCTGTATAACTCAGCCTGCAGCCTTGTGCCTTTATATGGTCACAGAACAACCCCTCAGTGACTTCTAATATCCTTATCATTTACAGTAGGGGGTACATTATCCCTTATAATACATGAGTGATACTCAGAGTTCCCTGTATAACTCAGCCTGCAGCCTTGTGTCTTTATATGGTCACAGAACAACCCATCAGTGACTTCTAATATCCTTATCATTTACAGTAGGGGGTACATTATCCCTTATAATACATGAGTGATACTCAGAGTTCCCTGTATAACTCAGCCTGCAGCCTTGTGCCTTTATATGGTCACAGAACAACCCCTCAGTGACTTCTAATATCCTTATCATTTACAGTAGGGGGTACATTATCCCTTATAATACAGGAGTGATACTCCGAGTTCCTTATCATTTACAGTAGGAATAGATATGTAGTGGAGATTAAGAGAAATTGAGAAATGTCTCATGATGTAAAGCTGAAAATTATTCTGCTGGAAATAAAGATAACTGTTACATTAGAATGTTGAAGGCAAATGAAGGTTGTTATATACAGTATGTAGCCCTGACTCATGTTTCTGACATTTATCTGTAAGTCAGTGACCTAAGTGACTTGTGCTAAAAATAATAATAAATGTTATTCTGACAAGTATTGTCTCCATATTCAGAAATATTAATATATAATACACAAAAGCCATGAATATCTTGTAAATGATATCCTTATAAACGGTGAGTACTGATGTCATTTCTGTCACATGACTCACTTAGATTTTATTATTAAATTTTATGCATTATAATAAATAAAGCGACTGGGCCTTCGGCCTCGTACTTTTATATGGTCATGAAACTCCTCGGTAACTTATAATATCCTTATATTTTACAAGAGGGGGTACTTTATTCACTATATATTGGTCTTATAGAAGATCAGCTCGAGAGGATCTCTCCCCGCATTTTCTCACTACATTGTGACATCATCACGGCGTGAGAAACAACAAACAATGGCAGGAGCCGGAAGAAATCCAGATCTTCCCGAGAAATAGCCACAAGGCAACGTCTCCTCTTGTTATTAAAGTCTCTCCTGTTCTTTGTGAATAAACACTGCTCATTGTTTCTTGGAAAGATAAATCTAGTTTTCTGGCTACTAAAGAAGGAAACATGGGGGATCAATATGGAACCCTTATAGATTATTAAGAATCACAGAGATTCAAGATCTATTGAATATATGTCTCCTTCCTTTGCTTTCAATCTCTTATCGAATAACTTTAAAGGGCAACTGTCACTACTATAAAAATTGCACATAAAATAAACTGTATTGCCTCAAAATTGAAATGCTGGTGTAAATGTTGCCAGTAATATTTTGACGCATGACCTGCAGAATGGCACAGTTTTGATGTTCAGTATATATGCAATTTTGTATTTACCCGTATTTCGGCAATATTAGACAAGGTAAAAATGTAGACATTATTAAAGGTGGCCATACATAGGCATATTGTATTGTGTGATAAGACAGTTATCAGGAAACCCATTATCCAGAGAGCTCCAAATTATGGAAAGGTTGTATCCCATAGATCCATGTTATTCAAATAATACAAATTTTTAAAAATACTTTCCCTTTTCTGTGTAATAATAAAACAGTCGCTTGTACTAGATCCCAACTAAGATATAATTAATCCTTATTGGAGGCAAAACCAGCTTATTGGCTTTATTTAATGATTACATGATTTTCTAATAGATAAAGTATGAAGAATGAATGTTAATCATTATTCGGAAAACCACAGGCCCCGAGCTGATAACAGGTCCCATACCTGTACTTCATCCAAACTAAGATATAATTAATCCTTAATGGAAGCAAAACCAGCCTATTGGCTTTATTTATTGTTTATATGATTTTCTAGTAGACTTAGGGGGTTATTTATTAAAGTCCGAATACCAAAAACTGGAATTGTTTTACTATAAAATCCAATTTTTTTGTGAAAAAAAACTTATGATACTTATTATTATGCCCCAAGGATGGAAAAAGTCTGAATCCGAAAATCCATCTCAGACCTTGCGAGGTTGTATATAAGTCAATGGAAGAGGTCCCTACACTATTTGGAATTTTCTGTGGTCTACGCTGCAGTTAGCTATTTCAAATATTTTTTGAATTTTTGGGCAAAAGTCCAAAAAATTCTGGCTTTTTTTGAGAAAAAGCCTGAAAAAAATCGTACGATTCAGGAAAATTTCCAAAAAAGGTGTACGATTCGGATTTGCGTGTAATTTTAGCGAGTTTGTCCCTGATCCAATTAACTCTTTTTTTTAAAATAATAAATAAGGTTACATTATAGACTCTAGTTTGGTAGGATTTTTTTTATTTAAAAAAATCTGAAAAAAATATCGGATTTTTGATTTTGAGACATAACTCCCTTTATGGAAAGATCCATTATCCGGAAAACCACAGGCCCCAAGTATTCTGGATAACAGGTCCCATACCTGTATTAGCATGATCTGATAAAATTGTCTACATATCATTATATTGATAGGGTGCAAATGATCGTATCATTCCGACAAAATAGTCCCAGCAAACGATGAGACAGGTTTAAAAATTGTCATCATGAAAAGATGAAATTGGTCAATGGATGGGACAATCTTATAGCCTACACCACGAAGTTACGATGAAAGTCTCCCCTGGTATTTTTTACCATGGATGGGTGAATCATTCCATCAAATGATCATTTAGCCAATAGGATT
The DNA here is from genome assembly GCA_038501925.1 of Xenopus petersii. Taxonomy (NCBI): domain Eukaryota; kingdom Metazoa; phylum Chordata; class Amphibia; order Anura; family Pipidae; genus Xenopus; species Xenopus petersii. Next base: position 6,138,727 of record CM076673.1, on the reverse strand, counting down.
GTTCACAGAGTGGCAACAAAAATTGTCTGTTTATGGTCAGCTTAAGTATGGTCCTAAGTCTGAGCCCCAATTATATAGTGAATAAAGTACCCCCTCTTGTAAAATATAAGGATATTATAAGTTACCGAGGAGTTTCATGACCATATAAAAACACGAGGCCGAAGGCCGAGTGTTTTTATACAGGTCATGGAACTCCGAGGTAACTTATAATATCCTCATATTTTACAACTGGGGGTACTTTATTAATTATAATACACAAATTTTAGTGAGTCATGTGACAGAAATGACATCACTACTCACTGTTTATAACTGATGACATCACTAGTCACCGTTTATAAGGATATAATTTACAAGATATTCATGGCTTTTGTGTATTATATGATGATATAGACAGAGGATAGAGTGGTAGGACAAAATGTAATACTATACTTCGAGTGAATAGACTCAACCTGCAAACCTTTTCAAAAGTCCACCAAATGACTCCAAATTGATTGTAGGAGGCCCCCCATAGCCTACAACACCAGTTCAGCAGGTTTTAGATGGCAAATAGTCAAATTTGAATTCTTGAAGGGACAGTACATGATATATTTCAAAATTCTAATTTTATTTAAATTATAATCGAATTTGGACTATTCCCTAGTCAAATTACCCTAAAATAAATTCGAAATTCAAATTTAAAAATTCACATTTTCAATTCGACCCTTGATTAATCTGCCCCTAGGCAACTTATTCAATGGCCAATCAAAAATAACTTACACACACACACACTGCTCCTATTCTTGGCACCTGGAGGAACCAATGGATCCTGGCTCATATCCATCCTACTCCATGAGGGTGATCCAAAAGAAAGATCTGTGTGCCACATGGGACACTAGGATTTAAGATCCTACTGGAGGCTAACTTCAGCCCTTCGACTAACATCTACATTTGGGAAATCTCAACTTGACATGGAGGTTTCCTTTACTAATCTAGGGTGAGAGGACTCATTTACTGCAAACAGCAAATTTTGACCTTGAATTCTAGGTTGTGTCTGAAGGTGCAGTTTAGGGGCTTTTAGAATGGAGTTTAAGGAGCTGAAGAGGACATGTGTTGGGTAGCATTGGCCAAAGACTGAAAGCCCTGGGTAGGATATGGAGCAGCAGATACAATAAAAGATAGTAGAGCCCTATACATATCACTTAAGTACAGGCCTATCACTCTGTGATATGTATCTATCAACTCTATATCATCTGCTGTATGGAAACCTAGTCTAAACCAACTCATTAAGGAATACAACTTTTTTTAGTGTACAAGCCTGTAGTGTTTAAGGCCAGGGAACACTTGTCTAATATTGGAAACATAATGTAATGTGATGTCCATTAATAAAACGGATGCACTGCAATGTCAAAGATAATCATGAACCTTCTTACAAGGTCCACTTGCCTTTAGTCGATTGCTGCAAACATCCAAAATTGTGTGTTTTCGCACACAATTGTATTACGCCGCCATTGTTAGAGGCTTCACAACATGTTTATAAAGGTTGCAAGTTCTGACTCACCGATTTCACTGAGGATTTCAGTATTGTTTATGAAACACAAGAAGTTGTACTTGGAGCACAAATGACACATGTGAAATCTTGGAAAACTAAAGATGATTCGTGATTACACTTTTAATTTGTTGAGACAGAGCATTCAAAAGAAAAATCTAAGACCGACATTTTCTTTGGAGAGTTGATTTAATCTGCTTTTCTAATGTGAATCCTCTAATGGAAGTGTCTTTTTCAAACACCGTAAATATTCTTTCCATTCACTAAGAAATGTATACGCCATGAGAAAATCCTCTTGTGTGCTGAGTGAAGGAGCAATCTGACAGCACCAAGATTAAGAAGCTTTGATTCTACATAAATAAACATGAATTTGCAGCAATATTCACATCAAATGTGTTTTTTTCTGGTCTGTAGACAATTCCATCTTTTTAGTATCTCGACCCTCTATGAAATATACATGAATATTGACGGATTTCAGTAGACCAACAAAAATAAGCAAAACAGGAGCATTCATTTCTGATTAATGACGAGTAATTGTACATGCCAAATGTATCTATTTCTACATGAAGAAAAGATGGATCTCTATTTGTCTTGTAGCTAAAAGAAACGTGTATTTTTCCCATGTCCATGGGGTCATTTATGACCTGGAAGGTGCAAAAACATTTTTTGCACTTTATGCTCAGCTTTCCAGCCAAGATAAAATGGGTACGGTCTCCATGCTCAGTTTTATGTCATATAGAGGCAACAAAGAATACAGAGCTACTGTATGTGTATTTGGCAGTGCTGTATTCATGAGGTGGGTGAGGTAAACCACATAGGTGCCCAGTGGAAGATGGCAAGGATGGGGTTTGAAAGCCACTTCCAATGCCTGGACAGAAGTGCTATGTGCATGCCCATACGGTGATGCACTATTATGCCCCTTAGTTCTGTTGAACTTTGGCTGGCATCTATGTAAACTACTTCTAATAGATCTTATAAAATTGGGTCTTCTCTGCTTGCCATTTAGTGTACCCTGAAATGCCATTGACCCAAGGTTGTTGTCCCCTTCTACTATCCTACTACTGTCTTGTATTTGCCAGCCAATAATCAAGCAAGGATAGGGTCTACCAAACTGGGTGATTTTGCACTGCCAGTGTTAGCAAATTGTATAGAGCAGGGTCAGCCCTGATTGGCTGACCCTAACCCACCAATAAGGATGCTTGGGTAAGATGGCTAATCCTGAGACCCAGCAGAAGTGTAAATGTAAACTTGCCGGCTGCTTTCCTGGTCTATTGGTTAGGGCGAGCAACCAAGAGGTCCCAAGATCAAACCCCAGTAGAGCCTGACATTTCTCAATTTACACATAGCTAATCAATTATTTCTCAATCCTTGGCCTGATCTGGTTGAGGAGGTAACACCACCTTTGGTGATGCAATAAGAGGACTGGGAAATGCTATGCCTTCAATGAATCAGAGAAGAGTAGCACACAAATGACGGATAATGCATGTTCAGGGATGCTCATTCACGCCACTGGAAATATTTCAGAAAATCCTGGAAATGATGTCAGCGTGCATGTCATGCAACTGGAATTAACTCCACTGTGCATATGCACAGATTTTTCAGAAGCCTTCTGAATGCTCACTGTACATGCACACAAGATCCACTGCCGCCACCGATTGTTTACTGCACATGCATGGGTTGAATTTGCCTGAAAACTGGGGAAATTATATAAGGTAACAAGAGGCCAGGGAGAGGGGGTTCAAATCATGTAACTCCTGATGAAATTAGGGGAGTCTGTGTGCTGCATTGGGCCATCCCACAGTTTTTGGTAGCTTTTCATCCCAAGCCCACCTAACCAATGGCAAGTCCATGGGTCTAGTTGGTATATTTCCATTTTATTTTAGAAATGTGTTTATTATTTTTCATAAACAAGTCAATAATGGAGCAGTACATATAATACATATTGAATGTAGAAGTATACAAATATAATAAAAAGTAATGGTCTTCATGAACAAACTAAGAGCAATAAAATTTCAGTTGGTATAGGTCCAGCCCATGCATCTCTACTGCATACCTCAACACATGTGTAAGGAACTTACCTGTGCCTGGTGGGGTGGGGGGACGGCAGGGACGCCTGCCGCTACCTCGACGGGGATGCCCGTCACGCCGCGCTGCTCCTGTGCCGGCTCCCTAGTGCGCGCGCACGCATGCGCACTAAGATTTAAAGGCGCAGTCGCGCTGACGTCATTACGAGAGGCGCCAAATTCAAATAGTATTTAAAGGGCATTCCTATAGTTTATGATTGCCCGTGATAGGATTTTGTTCATGGTGCTTTTGAGCTTTTGCTATATTCTGAAACCTGTTTGATTCCTGTTTTTGACCCCTGCCTGGCTATTTGACTATTCTGACTTCTGGATTCTGACCCTTGCCTGATTACTGACCACCGCCTCTGATTAACCCTCTGATTGACTCCATGGTTTGACCCTTGCCTGTCTGATTACGTTTGTTCTCTGCCTGCCTCGACCCTGCCTGATCTGACTACTCTTTTGCCTAAACGCCTTGTACTGCGATCTTCTGTCCAAAGACTTTGCTTTACTGTCGTGCCCCTCTGCCTATCCAGAACCCTCATCTTGCACCTCTCGTTTATGTCCAGGTGGCATCCAAGTAAGCCGAGGGCTCCTCCCGAGGCCCAAAGGTGGTCACACTACTGGTGAAGCACGAGCCGAGACCAGGGTGTCTGGTGTTTGTTCTGGTGTTGGGTGCCGACCGTGACAGCATGGTTTGGTGCAGTCCTAGTTTGACAGGATTTTGTAAATATCTAACAAGCTTTTACTATATAATATGTTCATTGTATTTACATTAATGTCCTTTGCTCCCAAAAGGTTCCTATGATGTTGGAGGCCAAGTCCAAATGCTCTGATAACTCTCAGCCAGCCCTGAAATGGCCCCTTGGAGACTTTAGGATTAAAAAAAGAAATGCAGTGTGGGCTTTTGGGAACGAGATGTTATTGTACAAATAAAGTTCTAAATGAGAGAGGTTTCTCCTTGCCTTGCGGTTTGACTGCACTTCATTAACCTTTCATAGCCGAGTCAATGTTCCTGAATATGGATGTCTGTGGTTAGCATTATACACACAGCGCTCTATGGGAATACATTCTTCTGGTAAAAATCATCTAGGCCAACCGGGATCTTTAAAAAGAAAAGAAAAGCCCTGTAATCAAAAGTGCAGGAATGTGAACAATCAATTCCCACTCTTACATAATTGTTGCCTCAATTTTTGCAATCAATGTGGCGGTAATAGGCCTCGTCTCAGCCTCTCCATAGCGGCTCCTGTGCCAATACCTTGATTGAAAGGCTTCGTCCTGCAAAAACAATAGCAGGTTAAAAGTCACATTGTAAATCTCTCAGTCCGGGGAGCCACCATTGGAAAGTTAATGACTCATAAACAATCCATTATCTGTTAATTATGTTATCCATGCACATGGCTACATTAAATCACAGGGAAGCAACATGCAAAATGCAAAATTCTTTCTTGTTAGCTATAGAGGAAGCAGATCCCATCTGGGCCCCCTTTTCCCTGGGTCTGCTTCCTCTATTAGTTACACCACTGCTTAGATCAATGAGGTTTGGCTTATAAATCAGTGATCCCCAACTAGTGGCTCTCAACAATAGTAATGGGCGAATTTCCCGCAAAATTCCCGGAAAAACATGAAATCGGAAAGTTTCATGAAAAAATAGTGAAATTCGGACATGTTCACAAAAAAAATCTTGAAAATCGGTAATTTTCGCCAAAAAATCTGTCATTTTCATGAAAAATCCAGAAAATCGGAAATTGTCGCCCGCTTCCAAGCTGATGCTAGCATGAAAGTCAATGGGCATCTGAATATTGTTGAAGCGCGTCCAAAAACTTTTAAAGCAGGAGATCCGCAAATGTATTTGCCGGTGGCGAAACACAGAAATTTGCAGCGAATTTGTGCCACCCGAATTTATTCGCCTATCACTACTCAACATCATTGTGAGGACTCCCTGGTGGTCTAGCGGTAGTGTGATGGGGACGCCCGCTGCGTCTTTCTTCCTAGTGATGAATGACACAGGTGCACTGGTGCTTCCAGGTTTGATGCAGTCGTCAGGTGACGTCTAGAGATGTCGCGAACTGTTCGCCGGCGAACTTGTTCGCTGCGAACATCGGGTGTTCGCGCTCGCCGGAAGTTCGCGAACGTCGCGCGACGTTCGCCATTTTGGGTTCGCCATTGTTGGCGCTTTTTTTTGCCCTCTCACCCCAGACCAGCAGGTACATGGCAGCCAATCAGGAAGCTCTCCCTTGGACCACTCCCCTTCCCTATAAAAACCGAAGCCCTGCAGCTTTTTTTCACTCTGCCTGTGTGTGCTGAAGAGATAGTGTAGGGAGAGAGCTGCTGCCTGTTAGTGATTTCAGGGACAGTTGAAAGTTTGCTGGCTAGTAATCGTTTTGATACTGCTCTGTTATTGGAGGGACAGAAGTCTGCAGGGGTTTGAGGGACATTTAAGCTTAGGTAGCTTTGCTGGCTAGTAATCTACCTTCTACTGCAGTGCTCTGTATGTAGCTGCAGTGGGCAGCTGTCCTGCTTCTGATCTCATCTGCTGACTGCTGCAATAGCAATAGTCCTTGTAAGGACTGCTTTTATTTATTTTTTTGTTGTTTTACTACTACTACTACTACTACTACTACTACTACTACTACTACTACTATAAGAGCCCAGTGCTATTAGTCTAGCAGTGTTGGGGAGTGGGACTGGTGTGCTAATCTGCTGCTCCTAGTAGTTCAGCAGCACCAACTTTAATTTTTTTTTTTTAATATTCATTCTTTTTTTATTTAACTTTTTTTTTATTTTACTACCGCTGTAGTAGTGTATAAGTTGACCTTTTAGGCATTATTTGCCCTGTAGGCATTTTTTGCCCAGTGTGTTATTCAACCAACTGCTATCTAGCTGTGTGCCCGTGTTCACATTCTGTCTAAATATCCATAATATTACCGTCTCCAGAAAAAACACCGGAGTGACTTTTTTCAAGCAGCCATAATAAATTTTACGTAATCCGTATCCATCGCTGTAGTAGTGTATAAGTTGACCTTTTAGGCATTATTTGCCCTGTAGGCATTTTTTGCCCAGTGTGTTATTCAACCAACTGCTATCTAGCTGTGTGCCCGTGTTCACATTCTGTCTAAATATCCATAATATTACCGTCTCCAGAAAAAACACCGGAGTGACTTTTTTCAAGCAGCCATAATAAATTTTACGTAATCCGTATCCATCGCTGTAGTAGTGTATAAGTTGACCTTTTAGGCATTATTTGCCCTGTAGGCATTTTTTGCCCAGTGTGTTATTCAACCAACTGCTATCTAGCTGTGTGCCCGTGTTCACATTCTGTCTAAATATCCATAATATTACCGTCTCCAGAAAAAACACCGGAGTGACTTTTTTCAAGCAGCCATAATAAATTTTACGTAATCCGTATCCATCGCTGTAGTAGTGTATAAGTTGACCTTTTAGGCATTATTTGCCCTGTAGGCATTTTTTGCCCAGTGTGTTATTCAACCAACTGCTATCTAGCTGTGTGCCCGTGTTCACATTCTGTCTAAATATCCATAATATTACCGTCTCCAGAAAAAACACCGGAGTGACTTTTTTCAAGCAGCCATAATAAATTTTACGTAATCCGTATCCCTCGCTGTAGTAGTGTATAAGTTGACCTTGTAGGCATTATTTGCCCTGTAGGCATTTTTTGCCCAGTGTGTTATTCAACCAACTGCTATCTAGCTGTGTGCCCGTGTTCACATTCTGTCTAAATATCCATAATATTACCGTCTCCAGAAAAAACACCGGAGTGACTTTTTTTCAAGCAGCATTCTTATATTTTACGTAATCCGTATCCACCGCTGTGTATACGTTGACCTTGTAGGCATTATTTGCCCTGTAGGCATTTTTTGCCCAGTGTGTTATTCAACCAACTGCTATCTAGCTGTGTGACCGTGTTCACATTCTGTCTAAATATCCATAATATTACCGTCTCCAGAAAAAACACCGGAGTGACTTTTTTTCAAGCAGCATTCTTATATTTTACGTAATCCGTATCCACCGCTGTGTATACGTTGACCTTGTAGGCATTATTTGCACAGTGTTTTCTTCAAACCGCCATCTAGCTGTGTGAGCTTGTTCACATTTTGTCTAAATATTGATAATATTATCGTCTCTAGAAAAACCACTTGAGTTACTTTTTTTCAAGCAGCATTCATATATTTTACGTAATCCGTATCCACCGCTGTAGTAGTGTATACGTTGATCTTGTAGGCATTATTTGCACACTGTTTTCTTCAAACTGCCATCTAGCTGTGTGTATTATCGTTTCCAGAAAAACCAACTGAGTTTTTGTTGTTGTTGTTTTTTTAAAAATAATGCCAGGCAAAGGCAGGCCGCCACGCAGAGGCCGTGCTAGGGGCCGTGCTGCTATGCAATCCTGTGGCCCTAGCAAATTGCCCAGTTTTAAAAAGCCAATGACCCTGAACTCCCAAAATGCTGAAGAGGTAGTTGACTGGCTTACACAGCACACCCCATCCTCTACCGTTTCTAACTTTACCACAACATCCTCCTCATCCTCCACTGCTATGGCCACCCCACGTAACACTTCCTCCACCACCGGTGCCCCATCTTCACTGGAGTCAGAGGAGTTATTTTCCCATGAGTTTCTTGAACTGAGTAATGCGCAACCATTATTGGCAGAAGAAGATGAAGGAGATGAGGACGTTACACCAGATTTAATTCTGGCAGAGAACACGACAGAGATGGACATAATGATGAGTGATGAGGAGGAGGAGGAGGTCCCCGCTGCTGCTTCCTTCTGTGATGTGTCAGAAGAAATTGATGCATCTGAGGAGAATGATGATGAGGAGATTGATGTTTTGTGGGTGCCTAGTAGAAGAGAGCAAGAGGAGGGTAGTTCAGATGGAGAGACGGAGAGTCAGAGAGGCAGTAGGAGAATAAGACTTAGAAGAAGCAGGGAGGCCAGCCCGCAGGGATCAGTAGGGCAACAACATGTATCGGCACCTGTGTTCAGCCGGCCAACGCACCCGCCATTGCCGCCAATGCCGCCAACTTCTACTGTTACCGCCAGATCGCACACTTCCAAAAAGTCAGCAGTGTGGGATTTTTTTAATGTGTGTGCCTCTGACAAAAGCATTGTAATTTGCAATGAGTGCAGTCAGAAACTGAGCCTTGGTAAGCCCAACAGCCACATAGGTACAACTTCTATGCGAAGGCACATGAGCGGCAAGCACAAAGCACTTTGGGAGCAACACCTCAAAGGCAACAGGCAAACTAAAAGTCACACTCCTTCTGGTCCAGCATCTTACTGCTCTACCTCTGCTCTCCTTGACCCATCTGAACCACCCTCCACTCCGCCTTCCACCTTGACCACCTGTTCCCATTCCCAGTCATCTGCCACCAGCCAAGTTTCTGTGAAGGCCATGTTTGAGCGTAAGAAGCCAATGTCTGACTGTCACCCCCTTGCCCGGCGTCTGACAGCTGGCTTGTCTGCACTCTTAGCCCGCCAGCTTTTACCATACCAGCTGGTGGACTCTGAGGCCTTCCGCAAATTTGTAGCAATTGGGACACCGCAGTGGAAGGTACCCAGCCGCAATTTTTTTTCTAAAAAGGGAATACCACACCTGTACCAACATGTGCAGAGCCAAGTTACCGCATCTCTGTCACTTAGTGTTGGGCCAAAGGTCCATATGACTACTGACGCATGGTCCTCCAAGCATGGTCAGGGCAGGTATGTCACCTACACTGCCCACTGGGTGAACTTGGTAATGGCTGGGAATGGGAAGCAGGGAATGGGTAGCTCAACAACAACAACAACAGTGGAGTTGGTGTCACCGCCACGGATTGCACGCGGTTCTGCCACCACCTCTACTCCTCCATCGCTCTCTACCTCGTCTTCTTCCTCTTCTTCTTCTTACTCTGCTGCTGGGTCCTCCTTCTCCTCCTCCACACCTGTGCACCCCCAGCTCCCCCTAGGCTATTCGACGTGCCAGGTACGCCGTTGTCACGCTGTCTTGGGGATGACGTGCCTGGAAAGCAAAAACCATACCGGATCTGTACTCCTGTCATCTCTGCAGTCACAGGCCGATCGGTGGCTGACCCCACACCAACTGCAGATCGGAAAAGTGGTGTGTGACAATGGAAGCAATCTGTTGGCAGCGTTGAGACTGGGAAATTTAACACATGTGCCCTGCATGGCACATGTGTTAAATTTAATAGTCCAACGTTTTGTCTCCAAGTACCCAGGATTCCAGGACGTTCTCACCCAGTCCAGAAAGGTGTCGGCCCATTTCAGACGTTCCTACACAGCCATGGCACGCCTTGCTGACATTCAGCAGCGCTACAACATGCCAGTCAGGCGTTTGATTTCTGACAGCCAGACTCGCTGGAATTCAACGCTCCTTATGTTGGAACGTCTGCTGCAACAACAAAGGGCCGTCAACGAGTACCTTTTTGAACTGGGTGGTAGGACTGGATCTGCAGAGCTGGGGATTTTTTTCCCCCGTTACTGGGTGCTTATGCGCGATGCCTGCAGGCTCATGCGACCTTTTGAAGAGGTGACAAATATGGTCAGTCGCACCGAAGGCACCATCAGCGACCTAATACCCTTCGCTTTCTTCCTGGAGCGTGCCGTGCGACGAGTGACAGATGAGGCTGTAGACCAGCGTGACGAGGAGCTGGAAGCGCACGATTTATGGTCGCAATCACCAGAACGAACCCAGGCACCTGCTGCAACGCAGGGAGAGGTGCCAGAAGTGGAGTCAGAGGAGGAAGGTGGCTTTGTGGAGGAGGAGGAGGAGGACCAACAGGAGCAGGCTTCCCAGGGGGCTAGTGGTGACCTTTTGGGGACCCCTGGTCTTGTACGTGGCTGGGGGGAGGAGACCGTGGATGATGCAGTCCTTGATAATGAGGAAGCGGAGATGGATAGCTCTGCATCCAACCTTGTGAGAATGGGGTCTTTCATGCTGGCATGCCTGTTGAAGGACCCCCGTATCAAGAGGCTTAAGGAGAAGGACCTGTACTGGGTCGCAACGCTACTAGACCCTCGGTACAAGCATAAAGTGTCAGAAATGTTACCAACATACCACAAGTCCGAAAAGATGCGGCATTTACAAACCAGCCTGCAAAACATGTTGTACAATGCTTTTAAGGGTGATGTCACTTCAGGAACTCATCAACATTCCAGGGGCAGAGGTGCCAGTAATCCTGCCACGAGCACACCTGCAAGGACAAAGCCCTTTGGCCGGTCTGTAACGTCAGACATGCAAATGTTTTTCTGTCCAAGGCAGCGCCACAACCCTTCGGGATCCACCCTCAAAGAACGCCTCGACCGGCAGGTAGCGGACTACCTGGCATTAACTGCAGATATCGACACTCTGAGGAGCGATGAACCCCTGGACTACTGGGTGCGCAGGCTTGATCTGTGGCCAGAGCTGTCACAATTTGCCATGAACCTCTTGTCTTGCCCAGCCTCAAGTGTGCTCTCAGAAAGGACCTTCAGTGCAGCAGGAGGGATTGTAACTGAGAAGAGAACTCGCCTAGGTCACAAAAGTGTCGATTACCTGACCTTTATTAAAATGAATGAGGGGTGGATCTCGGAGGGTTACTGCACGCCGGAAGACTTGTTCTGACTTCTATGCAGCTGTCCTTCTCTTCAAGCCTCATGACTCCACACACAGCTGTCCTTTAGCGTCCTCCTCCCTCCGCCACCGTTACAAACTAGGGTGCAAACCCTACTGGTTTAATTTTTTCTGGCCTCTGTGCTTCAGTGGCTGCAACCAAAAAAACTGGGCAAACAATGTCTACAAGGTCAACGTATGGCGAAAAATGACTATTTTCAGCATTTATATGGCATATTTTTTCTGGCAACTGTGCTTCAGTGGCTGCGTCCAAAAAAATGCATATTTTCTGCATTTATATGGCATAATTTTTCTGGCCTCTGTGCTTCAGTGGCTGCAACCAAAAAAATGCATATTTTCTGCATTTATATGGCATAATTTTTCTGGCCTCTGTGCTTCAGTGGCTGCAACCAAAAAAATGCATATTTTCTGCATTTATATGGCATAATTTTTCTGGCCTCTGTGCTTCAGTGGCTGCAACCAAAAAAATTTATATTTTCAGCATTTATATGGCATAATTTTTCTGGCAACTGTGCTTCAGTGGCTGCGACCAAAAAAATGACTATTTTCAGCATTTCTATGGCATATTTTTTCTGGCCTCTGTGCTTGAGTGGCTGCGGCCAAAAAAACTGGGCAAACAATGCCTACAAGGTCAACGTCGTTGACCTTGTAGGCATTGTTTGCCCAGTTTTTTTGGCCGCAGCCACTCAAGCACAGAGGCCAGAAAAAATATGCCATAGAAATGCTGAAAATAGTCATTTTTTGCCATACCTTGACTCAACGTATATGGCAAAAAATGACTATTTTCAGCATTTATATGGCATATTTTTTCTGGCAACTGTGCTTCAGTGGCTGCGACCAAGAAAACTGGGCAAACAATGCCTACAAGGTCAACGTATGGCAAAAAATGACTATTTTCAGCATTTATATGGCATATTTTTTCTGGCCTCTGTGCTTCAGTGGCTGCAACCAAAAAAATTTATATTTTCAGCATTTATATGGCATAATTTTTCTGGCCTCTGTGCTTCAGTGGCTGCAACCAAAAAAATTTATATTTTCAGCATTTATATGGCATATTTTTTCTGGCAACTGTGCTTCAGTGGCTGCGTCCAAAAAAACTGGGCAAACAATGTCTACAAGGTCAACGTATGGCGAAAAATGACTATTTTCAGCATTTATATGGCATAATTTTTCTGGCCTCTGTGCTTCAGTGGCTGCAACCAAAAAAATTTATATTTTCAGCATTTATATGGCATATTTTTTCTGGCAACTGTGCTTCAGTGGCTGCGTCCAAAAAAACTGGGCAAACAATGTCTACAAGGTCAACGTATGGCGAAAAATGACTATTTTCAGCATTTATATGGCATATTTTTTCTGGCAACTGTGCTTCAGTGGCTGCGTCCAAAAAAACTGGGCAAACAATGCCTACAAGGTCAACGTATGGCAGTTGTTTAAAGAGAACAGTAGATTACTAGCCAGCAAAGCTACCTAAGCTAAAATGTCCCTCAAATCCCTGCAGACTTCTGTCCCTCCAATACAGAGCAGTATCACGCAGATTACTAGCCAGCAAACTTACTATCATCTGTCCCTGAAATCACTAACAGCTCTCGCCCTACACTATCTCTTCCAAGCACACACAGGCAGATTTTTCAGATACATTTTTGCCCTTGATCCCCCTCTGGCATGCCACTGTCCAGGTCGTTGCACCCTTTAAACAACTTTAAAATCATTTTTCTGGCCAGAAATGTCTTTTGTAGATGTTAAAGTTCGCCTTCCCATTGAAGTCTATGGGGTTCGCGAACCGTTCGCGAACCGCTCGCAATTTTGCGCAAGTTCGCGAATATGTTCGCGAACTTTTTTTCCGACGTTCGCTACATCCCTAGTGACGTCATCACGCATTCAAATATTTAAAGAGCCGGTGTCTATTGTATCATTGCCCAACGTAGGTCTATTTTTAGTAGTTTCTGGGTGCGTTTCTTGTTATTTAAAGCCGACTTTGACCCTGCCTGTCCCTGTTCCTGTGCTGTCTGCAGCCTGCACTCACTCACACTGTGCCAGCTTCTAATGTAGAGCGGTTCATGGTGGAATGCACGCCAAATTAATCCAAGGCTAATTGAGAGAGGAGGGAGCTGTCAAACACTGTATCAACAGGAGAAAGGTTGTGGATATGAAAAACGGTGGAGAAAAAGCCCGGAGAGATACTACAATTGTGGGTGAGACCGTACCGTTTGTTGTACTATTACGAAAATAGTTCTGCTCCCCTTTCTATTTTTTGCGCAGATATAGCAACGGGGGAGGCCCCGCAGTAGTCGCTATTGAACAATATTAAAGGCATTTTTACAGCTTAAGATAGTAACAAGCCGGGAGAAAATTGCCCTGTGGAAAGCATAAGTCAATTAAACACACCGCCATTAGGGATGTAGCGAACTGTTCGCCGGCGAACTAGTTCGCGCGAACTTCGACTGTTCGCGTCCGCCGCAAGTTCGCGAACGTCGCGCGACGTTCGCCAATAGGCGTTCGCGTCAAAAATCGTTCGACCATTCGATTCCTTCGACCGCTAAAATCGAAGGATTTTCGTTCGAATCGAACGATCGAAGCCATTGGATTGAATTAAATCATTCAATCGAATGGCTTCGATCGTTCGATTCGAACGAAAATCCTTCGATCGAACGATTAAAATCCTTCGATCATTCGAATCGAACGATTTTCGGATGTTCGAAGTTCGCGAACTGTTCGCGAACTGTTCGCATTTTTTGCCGGTGTTCGCGAACGGCGTTCGCGAACACATACTCGGCGGTTCGCTACATCCCTAACCGCCATAGCAGTTTTTTTAACTTAATGTGAATTGGCAACAAAGTAACCTCCTGAATACTATCTGAATGGATTGGTGAACTATAACAATATCCGGGAGAAGTTGGAACCCCATTTATGAAATATAGATCAGTATGAACTGTGATTGAAGGCATATGAAATCCTCAGTGATTTGTTTTTTTAAAGTCTTTTTAAGCTGTTTAAGAACATATGAACTGCGGCCAGTTAATTGATTTTTAGTTATAATTTGAAATTGGTGAAGTAAATAAGATGCATAGATTTTTCTACCCTACTGTGTTTTAGTACCAATAAAATGTAGTTTTATTTATCTATACCATTTTATTATTAAGGTGGTGTAGGTGGAACAGGTCCTCACCTTTTTTGGTATTAAGACTAGTGCCTATAGTGGGATATCTTTTATATGTGTCTGCTGCCTGTCCTGACTAGGGATGTAGCGAACTGTTCGCCGGCGAACTAGTTCGCGCGAACTTCGACTGTTCGCGTCCGCCGAATGTTCGCGAACGTCGCGCGACGTTCGCCAATTGGTGTTCGCGTTCGATTCGAAGTAAAATTTCGTTCGACCATTCGACCATTCGACCATTCGATCGCTAAAATCGAACGATTTCCATTCGTTCGAACGATTATAAGCATTCGATTGAATTAAAATCATTCGATCGAATAGCTTCGATCGTTCGATTCGAACGAAAATCCTTCGATCGTACGAATAAAATCCTTCGATCGTTCGATCGAACGATTTTATCGAGCGTTCGAAGTTCGCGAACTGTTCGCGAACTGTTCGCTTTTTTGCCGGTGTTCGCGAACGGCGTTCGCGAACACATTAACGGCAGTTCGCTACATCCCTAGGACTCCTGACCCTTGCTTGTACCTTGACTATTCTTATGGATCATGAAACTGGTGTGTTTGACTCAACTATTCTCTCATCTCCGGATTCTGTTCCGCCTCTCCTAATTGGTATTGACCCAGCCTGTTTTCCAATTACACCTCTTATTCTCTGTTCCTGTACTACGTTTGGTTCCCTTGCCTGCCTAGAGCTCTCTCACTGGTTCTCTCTCTCAAGACCCGCCAGCACTCAAGTAGCGGAGGGCTCCTCCCGAAGCCAAAGGTGGTTGTTAAAGGCCGTGACCTGGACCTTGGCATTAGCTCTTGGTTTGGGACTCCGTTTGTAACACACATGTTTCTCTCCAACCCCTTGGATGTTGCTCCCAGTGGCCTCAAAGCAGGTACTTATTTTTTAATTTCTGACTTGGAAGCAAGTTTTTGAGGCATAAAGTCCATGTGTACTGCCAAACAGACCCACCTGTAGTCTGTCAGTCCACATAGGTGCTACCAAATAGCCCAATTTAAGTCCTTATTGGGCACCCCCTAGGAATATTTTTCATGTTTGTGTTGCTCCCCAACTTTTTGTATATTTAAGTGTGGCTTATGGGTAAAAAAATTTGGGAACACATGTTCTAAATGATACAGATGAAAATATGGGAAAAGGACCTTTAATATCCTTGTGCCCACAAACAGTAATTACAAACCCCTCACTCCCACTGTACAGTAAATGCAGATTGGTTCCATGCAAATAAGTTGATTTTATTCCCCAATTAGCAAAGTCAGACGTTTTACTGTAGTTGGTTAAATAAAGAGCGCATACAACATTTATCATATAAATGGCTTATTAGAATATCTTCCATTGGGAGCCAGAGACGTGGCCTATAGGGGGGTTTGACTGATTGCATTATCCCAACAATATTTAACTACAAACATAATTCATTAATATTGGCTTTGAAGGCCTCTCAGATAAAAAAAAAAAGCACTTTCACCACCAATCCCGATAAGGAACATTGTTTGCAGAGAATAAATCTCCTTTATCGACTGGAGAGAGAGAGAGAGAGAGAGAGAGAGAGAGAGAGAGAGAGAGAGAGAGAGAGAGAATTATAAAATATATTCGTTTGTCTTTAGTACAATATTTTGTATTTTATTTGTAAAAAGAATAAAAAGCCTGTCCGATGTGCTTGTCATACGGTGGGAATTGTGTAAATATTTAAATATAGGTCCCAGAGTGATTTGCTTTCCCTAATTAGACGTGTAATATTTATGAGCGGCTCAGAATAGTTGTACCAGGTGTTCCTTGGTGGATTGTTAGGGCCGTCACAGTTTCATAAATGGGCAGCGAGCGACAGAAACAGAACATTGCTAAATGAATCTGTTTTACACTGGGGTTCATACACAGAGGAATTATGGGATATTTCTGTCAGTCTTACAATTTGAAGGACTTTTGCTAATTTACTGCACAATTATACTGGTATGGGCATACAACCTAATAAAATAATATAGTAAATAATATAGTAAATTAGATGGAAAAAAGACACAAGTCTTTTCTTCCAATGGGAATGGGTGACCTTGTGTCAGCTGGAAAGACCTACTGGTAAATAAATCATTAGAGAGATTATTATATGATCCCCTTATATATTTATACATAGTCATCATATCCCCCCTTAAGCGCCTCTTCTCCAGAGTGAACATCCCCAATTTGGCCAGTCTTTCCTCATAGCTAAGATTTTCCCTTTACCAGCTTAGTTGCCCTTCTCTGTCCCCTCTCTAATACAATAATGTCCTGTTTGAGTGATGGAGACCAAAACTGTACGGCATATTCTAGATGGGGCCTTACCAGTGCTCTATACAGTGGGACCCCCTCCTCCCTTGACTCTCTGCCCCTTTTAATACAACTCAAGACCTTATTTGCCCTTGATGCTGCTGACTGGCATTGCTTGCTACAGACAAGTTTATTATCTACAAGGACTCCAAGCTCCATCTCCATTATGGATTTGCCTAGTGCAGTCCCATTAAGTGTATAAGTGGATATTGTTACATCCCAGGTGCAGGACTTTACATTTATCAACATTGAATCTCATTTGCCACTTAGCTGCCCAGATTGCCAGTTTGTCAAGTTCCTGTTGCAAGTGCCACATCCTGGATGGAATTAATTGGGCTGGATCTACAAACACTGATACATTACTTACAATACCCTCCCCCAAGTCATTAATGAACAATTTAAATAAAAGTGGACCCAATACTGAGCCCTGAGGGACCCCACTAAGAACCTTACTCCAAGTAGAGAATGTCCCATTAACAACCGCCCTCTGTACCCGATCCTGTAGCCAGTTTCCTATCCATGTGCAAATGACTTCATTAAGCCAACTGCCCAGATTTGCTCATAACCTATGCAAACAGATGCCACAATGTTATGTCATAGATATTCCCCTACATTAAGCACAATTCAGCAGGAACAGTCCCTAAGTTTGCTCATAGTCTGTACAGAGAGATCCCATAAAACTATGGCAGCATAGGTATTCCTCTGTACTAAGCACAATTCAGCAGGAACAGTCCCTAAGTTTGCTCATAGTCTGTACAGAGAGATCCCATAAAACTATGGCAGCATAGGTATTCCCTGTACTAAGCACAATTCAGCAGGAACAGTCCCTAAGTTTGCTCATAGTCTGTACAGAGAGATCCCATAAAACTATGGCAGCATAGGTATTCCCTGTACTAAGCACAATTCAGCAGGAACAGTCCCTAAGTTTGCTCATAGTCTGTACAGAGAGATCCCATAAAACTATGGCAGCATAGGTATTCCCCTGTACTAAGCACAATTCAGCAGGAACAGTCCCCTAAGTTTGCTCATAGTCTGTACAGAGAGATCCCATAAAACTATGGCAGCATAGGTATTCCCTGTACTAAACACAATTCAGCAGGAACAGTCCCCTAAGTTTGCTCATAGTCTGTACAGAGAGATCCCATAAAACTATGGCAGCATAGGTATTCCCTGTACTAAGCACAATTCAGCAGGAACAGTCCCTAAGTTTGCTCATAGTCTGTACAGAGAGATCCCATAAAACTATGGCAGTATAGGTATTCCCTGTACTAAGCACAATTCAGCAGGAACAGTCCCTAAGTTTACTCATAGTCTGTACAGAGAGATCCCATAAAACTATGGCAGCATAGGTATTCCCCTGTACTAAGCACAATTCAGCAGGAACAGTCCCCTAAGTTTGCTCATAGTCTGTACAGAGAGATCCCATAAAACTATGGCAGCATAGGTATTCCCTGTACTAAACACAATTCAGCAGGAACAGTCCCCTAAGTTTGCTCATAGTCTGTACAGAGAGATCCCATAAAACTATGGCAGCATAGGTATTCCCTGTACTAAGCACAATTCAGCAGGAACAGTCCCCTAGGTTTGCTCATAGTCTGTACAGAGAGATCCTATAAAACTATGGCAGCATAGGTATTCCCTGTACTAAGCACAATTCAGCAGGAACAGTCCCCTAAGTTTGCTCAAAACCTGTACAGAGAGATCCCATAAAACTATGGCAGCATACTATAGGACTTTCCCTGTACTAAGGGTAAACTTTGAACCCTTTATTGTCCCACCTATTACCCAATCCCATTGTAAATCAGGCATTAAACTAATGGACTAAAGCACCTTTAAAGCATGTTACACCTACATAGACAGAAAGCAGTGTGCAATAAAATGACATAATATAACTTACTAACTTATTTTTCAAAGCATGGAGGCAAAGTGCACTAATATACTAAGCCATGTAATTTAGTAACTATAGAACTTAGTCCTCCTTAAAACAAATCAGTCATGATGTGCATTCCTTTCCCTTGTGTTTTGTCTCCATCCTGCTCTAAATGCTCATTCAGCTTGAGATCCTGCTCTGTTGGAGCCAATTATATAAACAGCATTTTAAACTGTTGGAACGTTGGTATCCAGTGTACCAAAGGATTGTCTCAGGAGTCATTGACCGATATATATCTCCAGTGCCTGCTGTGACCTGGATCTTTCTGAGTTCCAGGCAGCAGAGTCACTGACCTGTTTATCTTGAGCAGAGATTGAAACAAACTGAAAGTCATCTTTGGCTTGATCAAACACACTCATTAAGAAGATATTCTTGAGTTGTGTTTGGTTGCCCACCCCACCCCACCCCAGGTGTTTCATATCTGCTCGAGATAAGCATATTAATAAAGTCCAACCATGTGTGTTTTCCCTGCTGCCATTTATCTACAGCATTTGTTCTGTATCATCTTGTGTCCGTCTATGCCTGTATTTGTATCATTGAATAGATTGGCAATGATTATTGTAGAAGGCTAAACTCTCATTAGAACAGTCCAAAAGTGTTTCCATAGTGGAAGCACTTCATTTAGAGGAGAAGGGGCGAAATATCTGGGGGTTGGGGTACTAATAGATACTAATAGACAGCTTTTCATGAAAGAGCTTTTGTTTTCTTGTTTTTGGCCTCAATTTGGCCTTATCCTTATCCAATGAGGAAATCTCTGAAACTATAAGGGCTGGGACACACTGGGCGATTTGGGGAGATTTAGTCGCCTGGCGACTAATCGCAGCGACTTTTCTCCCCGAATGCCTCCCCTCGCTCTGCGCCTGGCTAAAATGAAAAATCGCCTGCGCTAATCACACGCGGCGATTCGTTTTCCGAAGTCGCCCGAAGTTGCCTCACGAGGAAACTTCGGGCGACTTCGGAAAAGGAATCGCCGCGTGTGATTAGCGCAGGCGATTTTTCATTTTAGCCAGGCGCAGAGCGAGGGGAGGCATTCGGGGAAGATTGGTCACGGAAAGTCGCGGCGATTAGTCGCCAGGTGACTAAATCTCCCCAAATCGCCCAGTGTGTCCCAGCCCTAAGTGCAGGGGCTGCAAGACAAGGAATCCAAATGACCAGCAGCCAAATCACACTGGTTTTGTTTAAAGATTTGCAGAATCAGATGTAGCTGTGATTGGGTGAGAAGAAATGAGTTAAGGCGGGGGAACAAAGGGCTGGGGGCGGAGAAAGAGAGGGAAGTGATGTCAGAGGAAGAAGATGTTCTTTTCCTTTTCTTCTCAGCATGTAGAAACATCCACAATTTTTGCATATTTTGTGAAATGTCAGGAGTTTCTCTTCTTTATGTTCTCATGTTGTCTATTAATAACAGAATGTGGATGTTTTCCTGCATGTACTGTTATATTGTGGTTGTGGTATGGTTATACAGTATAAATGTGAGAGTCTGCATGGTATCATTAATGTTAAATGAAAGGCAAATGCTTGATCCAGGGAATGTTGCCACTTGGGTCAGGAAAGAATTTTTTCCCCTCTTGAGGCAGAATTGGCACAGGTTCAAGCTGGGTTTTTTGCCTTCCTCTGGATCAAAACAGTGGATATATGATAATGTATTTCAAGTTTTATTTGTCACAGCAGCGGTAGGACCTTGCTAGATTATTGCACAAATAAATTTGGAAGAGGGAGAAAAGAGGTTCTCTCCTGTGACTGCACAGAGGTTTGATTGATACAGATTCTGGGAGCAGATTTGGGGCCATCCTCTTGGTAGGTAGAGGCAGCCTAATAGTCAGTGGTGGAAATAATGATCTCAAGTCTTCAGTGAGGAATGGCAGGGCATAGTAGTGATCTTTTATGGAATTCTTGTAAGGGGCCCGAAGGCTCAGCCAGGAGTTATGGATCAAGGAGGAAGCACCAGTCCAACAGTTCGAAGTACAGATAGGGAAAGACAGAAGGATAATCAAATCCAGGCAATCAGGTCGGTTCAGGCAGCGAATATTCAATTAACGGAAGTCAGGCAAGGGTCAAACACAGGATCAGGAACAATAGAATAAAAAGAAACACACACAAAATGGACGTGGTGATGTAATTGCGCTGGCGTCTTAACGCTGGTGTTCTGATGCTGGCGTCCAATCAAGCGCTGGCATCCTTTCCAACGCAAACAGGCTGGCATCACATCGCTGCACCCGGAGAAACCTTGTGGGAGAACAGGGCGCCGCCATCTTGGATTGCCGAACGGCGTCGGCGTGGACGCGACAGGTAAGACTTCCTTACAATTCTGGCTTTAAACATTGCCTTGGGGTGAGGCTGACACGTTCTTATTTATTTGATAGAATGTAAATAAATGCTGTGGCCATTTAGCCCATTTCTGGCTCCTAGTGTTTCATTTAGGTACAGTATGTAACAATAGGGTTCAGTAGGATGGGCGCAAGTGAAGTGTCAATTGACCCTTGTCACGGAGTTGCCCGTAGCCTGGGCAGAAAGATTCCATAACATGAATATAGATTTTAATCAGGGCCACTCCTGCCATGAGGCTAGATGAGAACCTTGCCTCGGGCGGCAAAGAGCTGAGGAAATTCGGCTCTGTTAGTGCAGAGCATTGCACTCATTGCACTAGCGATGGGGCCCCCACTTCAACAATAAAATTTTAAGTGTGGAGCAGGAGAGGGGGTGGCATCGAGGCTGAAGCCTCAGGCAGGAGCAGCCCTGGGATCGCACTTGATTTTAATATTACCCATGTACTAAACTCAGCTGGATTTCCATAAAACAAATCCAAGATACTGTAGGTATTCCTAAGAGAAATTTGAAGAACAAGTTTCTATGAGGTCTATTTATGATTCAAGGGAGCAGTGACTCCTTGAAGATAGTCTTCACCGCAAAGCCATTATTTGTTATAATTTAATTAAAAGTTTTACATTTTTTTCCATAGCCAAGTTTTGCATTCTACAGCTTCATAAAAAATGACTCAAATTCCTGGATTTGCCTCAGTTGTCCTTTGGCTGTTTTTTGTCTTTGATGGTTCAATCTTGTAAGGCTTGAGAGGAGCACACAATAGATACCAAGGAAGGCTAAGAGGTAACTATGGAGATTTCTTTGCTAAGAAGCCACTTGTGGAAACAGCAATTAGCTTACATTATGGGCACTTACATGGAACAGAGAAAAAAAAGTTAAAATAATTATAGTTAGCTCTCATAACTAGCTTTTGAGAAATAATTGCACTTGCTTTTGCAGACTCACTGTATAATTTGTATAATATGGGCATAATAGTTAGATGCATGCGACGGTTATCCTTTTTACAGAAAAAGATCCTATTTACGGGGCTTTGTGAACTGTATATATATGCTAGTATATTTACACTATAGGTATGGTATCTATGTAGATACCCATTATCCAGAAAGATCCAAATTATGGAAAGGCTGTCTCCACTAAACTCCATTTTATCAATTTTTTAAGATTATTTACTATTTCTCTGTACTAATAGAACAGTTCCTTGTACTTGATTCAAACTAAAATATAATAAATCCCAATAATTAAATACAGCTATGGAATACGTTATCCGGAAACCCGTTATCCAGAAAGCTCCAAAGCTCCCATAGACTCCATTTTATCCAAATAGTCCAAATTTTCTAAAACAATCCCATTTTTCTCTGTAATAATAAAACAGTACTTGATCCAAACGAAAATATATTTAATCCTTATTGAAAGCAAAACCAGGAGTTAGTTAATGTTTACATGATTTTCTTGTAGACTTAAGGTATGAAGATCCAAATTATGGAAAGATCCATTATCCAATCCACTAATCCCAAATAGTGGATTCGGTGCATCCCTAGTAGAAATGAAATTGACATACAGGTAGGGGGTGGCAGTGGTAGGAGGCCTGGTGGGGGGAAACTCAACTGTATCATGAAATGCTGGGGCCACACGTAACTATCCAGTGCTAAGGGCTGGGCAGGCCATAGAATGTAACAATAGGTCTGTTGGGTGGATCAGTGGGTGGGACTGTTTTTTAGAGGACCACACATTTTATACCACCTTTTTTTAAACCACTTCAAGTAGAGTTCTCTACACAGGTTTAGGGAAATATTTTCTTTTAAAATGCACAGCACCTATTGTACCCAGTCAGCGTTCCCAGGAATGGAGACTAAGTAGTGATGAGCGAATCTCTCCAGTTTTTCTAAAACACATTAAAGTCAATGGCCAACACTCTCACTCCAAATATATAAAAGTCAATGGCCGTTTTTCTGTCTCAGCAACTTTTTTGTCCAAATGCATTAAAGTCAATGGGTGTTTTTTGTTATGGCAACTTTTTTGTTTTGGTGACAATTTTTTTCAGTGACTCATTTGTCGCGCCAAAATTTCCGCCAGTTGCGCGAACAAATTTGAAGATGGCAAATGCAGAAATTCACTGAAAATCCAGAAAAAGCTCACTCTTCACTAGAAATAAGGGGTCTGACTTCAGAACGTAACCAGTGATTCATTTACGTAGAGGTCAGTATAGGAAGACTGCTTAATGGGACATAGACTTTAATGACACTACGTTCTTAATATACAGACTCCTTTCTTGTAGAGCTTACAATCTATTATCATATAGCAAACCACTTGCAGTCTATTTCATTGTCTATTTCATGTGGGTCAGAAAAACATTTGTGTGGTTTTAACTGCCTTACAGCATTCTCTTTAACGCACCCCTTGCATTATGCATTTTAAGCAACAAAATGATGGAATTAAAGTCTCTTATCATATCTCTAAATTCTGTATCTCGCGCCTCTAATACCCGTCAGTATTTTTACCATTGCTCCTCAGAAGTATAATCTTAATTTCTTGCAGATAAAGTAAATTGAATTTCTTTATAGATAGTTGCAGTTTTTCCGTACAAATAAACACCGGCCCTTATTTTAAAATCCTATGAATATTAATAGATGGCATTTATTTACAGGGTGGATAAATACGGTGAGTTATTACTATTCACTATATTTTGTTTTTTTGAATAAATAAATAAACAAGACCTTTCTTTGGTAAAGATAACCCAGAAAAACATGTCTCTTTACGATACAGTGTAGCAGGTCTTTCCAATTCTGCCGATCTAAAAAAATATGTAAATATTATCTCAAGGGCTTCTGCCATGCTTAGATGTCAGATCTGGAGAATATTTGCTATTTCAACAGTCTGGCTTTGAAATTGGGGAAAGTTGTAACTTCCATTGTTGAGAAATTGGGAAAAAGGAAATGTTTACACCTAATATACAATATATACAGCACCAACACAGCGCTTACAATCTTAGGCCTCTATTACTTAATTTTGTAAGAAGTCAACTGATCTGCCTGCATATGTATGGGAGGAATATTGTACTCAATTTTGATCAGTGAACCACTGAATGATGCCTTTTAGGGTCAGACTGCTGGCACCAGGGGACAGGGTTATGATACAACAACCTGTGATTGGTTACTGCAGAATCCTTTCTGGGTTTCAGACTTCTGAAACACAGACTACTGGACAATCCAGTTCAAAACTGGACAAGAGGCATTACTAGAGTGAAAACTAGAGTACCCTGAGGAAGCCCACACAAGATCCTCCAGGTGAGAATTGAACCCCAAGGGCTTAACTTTCCTACTGGCTGAGGAAGTCATGGTAACATATGCCCTGGGGGAGGGATGGGTTCTCATGGGTCCAGGGGAAGAGTAAATTGTTCCTGTTCTTAAGGGAGGGAGCACATGACTCTTCTGCTTTTGACTATATCTGATGCCAGAGGTGGACATGATGGGAAGACTGGAACATAAGTGCCCATTTAAAAGCTTTATAATCTAAGACAAGACAAACCCCTTAGTGGTTCTGGGGACATGGACTCAAGGAACATGATGTAGACAATTTATTTTAATAGCACATTCCTAGGTGGTGTGAGATAGGCAGGGTCTATAGAAGGAGCAGATAGTCCTGCATTGAGGAGACCTAGTGTGGGATAGGTTGCCAGCCTGAGACACTGGGAAACAAAGAAAAACATCTGTGTGTTTTCTGATCTAACTCCATAAGCTGAAAGTCTGGGGCTTTAGCACAAGACCCATCATAAAATGGTAAGCACTCTAAATAAATGATCTTCTTAATGGTTCTGGTGACACTGGTAGACAATACCTGGGCTGTGAACAAGGTGTGTGTTATGCCACTGATACCTGATTTATTATATGTACTATAATAATATTACCCCTATTTGGTTACTGTCTCTTTAAATAGCAATTAAACCTTGAGTCCCTTTTGCATATGAAAAGTACAAGGAACTGGGATATACAGTGCAGTGCCTCCATCTAGGGAACGCTTAGGAGCACACATCTAGGGAAAATAAAATGCACAGTTTGCAGTAAAACAAATATAAACTTTATGTAAAACTGTATGCAATAACTGTAAATGTGAATCACACAATATCACTTTGCTCTGGGGAACCTGTGTGGACTATCAACCCCTAGCAGAGTCTCTTAATGCCACAGTCCCACACTCCACACTGGGTGGATAAATGTAGAATAAATCCGGTCAGTTCAATGTCCAATGTCTTATGTCCCCAGGTAGCGCTACCTGCCCCAAAGTACCTTTCCCTTTGAAAGTAGTAGCCACTCCCATGTGGCAGGTACACAAGCAAGACCTGTCCTCACCCTGGGGAAACACAAAGCAGGCAAAGAATCCACAGACAGGAGATAGAAACAGGTTCTCCCTAATGCTCAAATACTTCCTCAAAGCAGAGCAAAATGCAGCCTTTCCTTCTCCCTGGAAAATCCTTTCAAGCAGCAATGTCGTACACGAGCAAGACCTGTCCTCACCCTAGGGAAACACACAGCAGCCAAAGAATCCACAGGTTCTCACGAATGCTCAAATACTTCCTCAAAGCAGAGCAAAATGCAGCCTTTCCTTCTCCCTGGAAAATCCTTTCAAGCAGCAATGTCACTCTCCACAGATCTGATTCTCTCTTTGGCTGCTGCAGCAGGGATTCGCTTTATAAGGTCTGCAGGAAACCCTGTACATTTGGCTCCAAAGTCAGTCACTCCCCCTCTCCCAATGATCCACTGGGGCGCCCAGCCAATTGATGGCTCTCTAGCCTGTACCTGGGCTGGATGATGTCAAAGAAAGGATATAAGGGGAAGGATTTGTCTGATCCCGTACAATAAATATACTGACAGCCTTTATTGTGAAAGCAACTGGAAAGGTACAGTCAACTTCTCTGACCTTTCCTTTACCTATTGTGAAGGCCTCATCTCAGAGCAGCTGAATTTAGGCAATACAGCCAAGAAAGGTTTACAAAAGACTGCACAAGTGGAGCGGCAAAGAGTCAATATAATGTAGGAAGAATCTTGACGTTTTTAATAAATGTTACAGATATATGGCTCATAAAGTGACTGAAATAAAAGAGATAAATTTCACTTTTTCTACCCATATTTGCACTGTATTTACCCCAGACTACAGTAAATGAGATGGATTCTAGGCATTATAGCAACTCCAAACAGCCCAGCTTACATTATATTATGGAATCTGTGCCTTTTTTTTACTTCAGTTATAACCATCATAATATAATACTCCAAGTTAAACCATGTCAGTAGATGTGGCTGCATGGTAAATGGTAAGCTGAATAGAAAGGGAAGTGGAAACAATGGGGTGCTCAGTGGTATAATGGACCATACAAAATAGAAAAAATGAGAAACCCTTACAATGGAACGTGAAAAAAAGGTTTATCACATGAAAACTCATGGACAAGTGTCAATTTATTCGATTCAATTGAGAAAAACTTGGTAGAGTCCTGCATCGGGTCATGTACCTGCAGGATACCCATAAATCTGTCAGGACTTGGATGAAATCTACTTGATGACCCCACCGTGCAGTTAACCAGTGGGTACTCGACCTGCTGCAATGGGGTGGCCATTTAGGGAACAATAATTGAAATCTACCTTTTACAAGAAAAAAAAAAAAAAACCATTGCTCAGTGACATCATTTCCAGTTTAAGTCGTGTCATTTCAGGTTGACACAATGCTTAACATGGATCAGGTGGGCTTTCTTTGGTTTCAGAAAGCAGGTGCAGGTAGGGCTTACGTGTTGGGTACGGGTCTGAAAGAACAGGCCTGCGCAGGACTCTATCTCATGGTTTCTCATGTGAAAACTCTATTGATGTCTATGGGGAAAAACTGGAACTGAACTTGGAGAAACATTTCTACTCCTTGAATTGAATCTTGTCCATGAGTTTTCACATGATAAACCATGAGATAACTATTTTTTACACTAAAAGGAATGTGGCACATTATATGGGTTCACTACAACCTACTTACAAACCAGTACTCTCCATTGACTTAATTCATTTTGGCTGTAAGGAAAGACGCAGTTAAGGGAATTCTGTGGGCAGTTTGTGATGATGTAATCACAACTAACAGTTTGTCTGAGTTAAAGGAGCACAAAGCTTTATGGTTCCAAATATGTTTGAACAAAAACAAGAAATAAATGAAAACAAATGAAGAACACAGAGAGTAAGAAGCCAATGCTATAGGTAGGTCCTAGCACCCTTTCTCGAAAACTTAGGTCCCAGGGTCAGGTTCTGCTGAGGTTTGATCCTGAGACCTTCTGGTTATTGGCTTCTCGTCCTAACCAAATGGCCAGGAGAGAAGCCAGCAAGTTCTTATTTATACTTTGGCTGGGTTTCAGGATTAGCCATCTCACCCAGCAATGCCGGATCATTGGTCTTCCTAAGCACTGTGGCATTGCCCCTAGCTGGTTTCCTGCTCTAGCCTTTTCCCATGATCTTGCCTTCCCTGCCTAGTCAGTATCTTGCTCTGTCTTCTGTTCCTGCTCCATTTCCGCTACATCCTGATCTGTCCTATTCTGACTCATCACCCTCTTCATCTGGATCCTTTCCCTCCTCTCCGTGTCCAGCCATACAGCCCCTGCCTTAAAGGAGAACTAAACCCCCCTTTAGCCAAAAGTCCCCACTGGCTCCCCTCCTGCCTCCCCCCTGCACAGTCTTAACCCTGAATTGTGTCCCCTCTAGAAATACTGACATGCAGTCAGAGCAGTGGAGCTTCCGGCACTTCGCTATTCTTCGGGTATTCTTCCTTCCCTTCTACAATTTTCGTTACTTTTTGCATGTGCAGTTGTCACAAACCGGGAGATTGATCCAACTGTGCATGCGCCAATACGGAGCTCACATTAAGAAGAATACTGAAGCGCCAAATATGGTGCCTGTGAGCTCCGCTGTGCAGACTCTGCATGTTCGGTCAATATTTATAGAGGGGACACAATTCAGGTGTAAGGCAGGGAGGGGGGCCAGCGTAGGGGGGCCAGTGGGAACTTTTGACTAAAGGGTGGTTTAGTTCTCCTTTAAGGACTCAACTTGCATCCTCTGCCTTCACAGCACCACCTACGCACCCTGAAATTGGTAGGAAACAACTACCAATTGATGTGAGGTAATGTGAGGTTCAGCAACATCTTATACAGTAGCCCAATTACAGCAACAAAAAAAGCCATAATATACAGATGGTGCGCTGATCCAAGTAGAAAGTGCCAAATAACCAAAATGCCCCCTAATTTCTAATATAACAAAAATCCACATTCCATACACATTCACCACAATTTAAATGCCCTAGAAGACACCTAGAGCCAGGTACCTTGCTGCAATGAACCAAAGACAGACACATAAAAACACAAAAATTTGATTTATTCTGCAATACACAAAACCTAAAATTACCTCAAATTGAAATCACACAGTGTCAGACACTCTTTAACATCTCTTCCCATCCCGGCATATAATCATGTTCGGCAAGTTAATGATCACATATTAGAAATGTAACCTTTTGCAGTTTGACAGTTGTAGAATTTAACTAAGTTACACAAAAAACAAGATTGCGCTGCCACAATAAACTCTTGATCTCCATATTCTATTTTATTCTAACAGCTCAAATATTGTGTGGGTAGATTCTTTATAAAATGGTTAAAGGCCTTAAAGTGAGAAATGAATCTCATTTAAATCTGCATCAGAGGCTCTGTAACCTTTAAAGGAAAACTATACCCCCAAAATGAATACTTAAGCAACAATTTATATCAAATTGAATGACATATTAAAGAATCTTACCAAACTGGAATATATATTTACATAAATATCGCCCTTTTACATCTCTTGCCTTGAACCACCATTTCGTGACTCTATCTGTGCTGCCTCAGAGATCACCTGACCAGAAATACTACAACACTAACTGTAACAGGAAGAAGTGAGGAAGCAAAAGGCACAACTCTGTCTGTTAATTGGCTCATGTGACCTTACATGTGGTTTGTATGTGTGCACAGTGAATCTTACGATCTCAGGGGGCGGCCCTTATTTTTTAAAATGGCAATTTTCTATTTATGATTACCCAATGGCACATACTACTAAAAAAGTATATTATTATGATAATGGTTCATTTACATGAAGCAGGGTTTTACACATGAGCTGTTTTACTCAGTATCTTTTAATAGAGACCTACAGTGTTTGGGGGGTATAGTTTTCCTTTAACAGAATTTTAGCACTAAGGTCCACCTAGTGTAGATGTATTAGGCCCTGTCTATGCATATCTCTCTCTTCTTGGGTCTTTATCTAGGTGAGGTAAAACTAGGACTTCTCTCTCTCCTCGTTGGAGCCCAGCAGCTACACAACCTACACCTGACTCCACTCAACTCAGCCTGCGGCCCAATGCTTTTAAACATTCAAAGAACCCCTTTATTACTTAATATCCTTATCATTTACAGCAGGGGGTTACTTTATATGTTATAATTCCTGAGGGATACTGAGAGTTCCCTGTATAACTCAGCCTGCAGACTTGTGCCTTTATATGGTCACAGAACAACCCCTCAGTGACTTCTGATATCCTTATCATTTACAGTAGGGGGTACATTATCCCTTATAATACATGAGTGATACTCAGAGTTCCCTGTATAACTCAGCCTGCAGCCTTGTGCCTTTATATGGTCACAGAACAACCCCTCAGTGACTTCTAATATCCTTATCATTTACAGTAGGGGGTACATTATCCCTTATAATACATGAGTGATACTCAGAGTTCCCTGTATAACTCAGCCTGCAGCCTTGTGTCTTTATATGGTCACAGAACAACCCCTCAGTGACTTCTAATATCCTTATCATTTACAGTAGGGGGTACATTATCCCTTATAATACATGAGTGATACTCAGAGTTCCCTGTATAACTCAGCCTGCAGCCTTGTGCCTTTATATGGTCACAGAACAACCCCTCAGTGACTTCTAATATCCTTATCATTTACAGTAGGGGGTACATTATCCCTTATAATACATGAGTGATACTCAGAGTTCCCTGTATAACTCAGCCTGCAGCCTTGTGTCTTTATATGGTCACAGAACAACCCCTCAGTGACTTCTAATATCCTTATCATTTACAGTAGGGGGTACATTATCCCTTATAATACATGAGTGATACTCAGAGTTCCCTGTATAACTCAGCCTGCAGCCTTGTGCCTTTATATGGTCACAGAACAAACCCTCAGTGACTTCTAATATCCTTATCATTTACAGTAGGGGGTACATTATCCCTTATAATACATGAGTGATACTCAGAGTTCCCTGTATAACTCAGCCTGCAGCCTTGTGCCTTTATATGAAAACACACTTGTGGTGCCACTAGGGACAAAATGGAATAAGCCTGTGTTCTTTATGTAAACTCTACTTTGTGCTATTGTTAAAGTACTCTAATACCATATTTGTATGGTATTAGATGCAACGTCTATGGCCACCTTAAGTGCTGAATTGTCAGATAGAAGTAGAATTCTATTGTTTCTAAATGTTAGTATTGACGGGAACGATCTTTCCTGTGAATTGTAATTATAATGTCTAAGGCCAATCTTGTAGGCTAAATCTCTGTTGTCTAGATATTTAGGAACGTGGTTTTGTTCTAATCTGGGTTACAAGTAATGTTCTATCAATCATTTGATTTTATTGTCTGTAGTAATAAAACTTTAGGTTCTACTCAAGGGAATAATAGGGTAAACTGGAGAAAAGCCACACTGTCTTCCTACCAATGATGAATGATCCTTGATGAGGAGCCAACTTCAAGTTCTTGGCTGGGCATTGAAACTAGAGCTTGCAAGGAACATCACATTCATGTAAAGTTGAACAAGCAAAAACATTTTTATTTCTTAACTGCTAGCATTTTTACCAAAAAATTGGATTTGAGAAAACGTGATCGCATTAATTTGCAAAAAAAATCACAAAAATCACAACATCCCATTTATATTGATACATTTAACTGTAAATGTAAAAAAAAGACACTGCCTACTGACTTTACGAGAAGCTTTCTAGGTGTTTCTTGATTACTTTGTTTATTTGAATTTTCAAGATTTTTTGGAACAGTAAACCTAAAAACAAAATTAGTGTTTGGAAAATGTAAATTTTGAAAGATTTACATTTAAATATATTGCCAGAGATTTCTTAAATCAAGGCAAAAAAGGTCAAAGTCGATTTGAATTTTCTCGTAAGACATGGTTCATTGACCAAAGGACAGGAACGACCATTCAAGCTTATGCTCTTATTAAGGTACTTAACAGAGCTTTTTCGTTGCTTTGGGTCACACTCTTTGCAACTGATTGTATTTTCTAAATGTATATGTAGAATTATTAATTTAGCATAAACGGATGGAAAGAATATTAACCGCTGTGGACCTCAGGAAATATATTTAGCAAAGTAAATGAAACTCATTTTATGTTGTGTTACTGATTAACTTAGTAGAACAGGGAAACACAAATATCCTGAAAGAAGTGTATATTTGCCCATGTGCAATAACACATAGCAACTTATTGAAACTCAATGTCCTGCATGGAGATCGATATACACTTTAAATCAGAATAAGACCATATTGCATTATTTAAAATACACTCTTTCTATAAATAAAAATACTGAAACCCCTTGGTCTTTGGATTAGCATGAATTTGTAGCACACAGATAATAAGCAGCACTCTGGCACCTACACAACCTACTGAGGACTGGTGGATGCCCCGTGCTCCTATTCACAGATCCATATACGACACTAAAATAAACTGAGCATACAAAATTCCCCAAGAAGAGGCAAGTTGAGTGTGATGGAAATTTGCACAGAATGAATGATAACGCCATTTGTTGTTTCCATGGAGCATTGCACTTCGTTGTGCAACACTGAGATAAGAGTTTTTGCCGGCAATGGCAGCTATTGATTTCCACCTGAATGAAGAATAATGTTTGCATAGCTTGGTGTCAATATACAGTATTTATCATCTTCTCTCATGACTTTATTATTCATGCTCAATCCATGCAGCCTGCTTTTGAGATATTCCAATAGTTCCATGTTATCCGTGATAATAAGGTAGATAATTAGGTTATTTTATCCGACAGAAGCTACAAAAATGTTTTGCTTTGGAACACATTGATAGATATTGAGATATGTCTGGATTCCTTCAAACAAAACACAATCAGTTTGTGTTTCTGGTTGAAGGGACACTATAGGAATACAAAGTCTAAATCAAGGTGGTGCCAAATGTTAGGCACACCCTACTAATTGTATACATCATCCCGGGGGTATTGAAGAAAAAGTAAGAAGATGTTCTGCAGTTTTCTACTAACAAGTTCACCAGGCCAGGGTATCAGGGAAATTCCTAAATATCATTGGGGAGTGCCTAACATTCGGTACTTGCCCATGATATAGACTTTCTCCTTTAAGTTCTGTGTGGCTCATTCATTGATATTCTCAGTACAGTAATCTCTAGCAACCAATTAGAGTTTTGATCTCAGTATTCTACCTGCAGAAGACAGATCAAAGCTAATTGTTGGTTGGTTGTTGGACGTTGGCCTTTGTAGAAGAGGTTGGGTATAAAATTAGTGTTGGTGTGGTACATACAGAAATCTATAAATATTATTTAGATATAACTGTCGAAGCAGCAGTTCTTTAAATAGGGAGATACCAGAGATTGCAGAGATTACAAGGAAGATTGTTGAAGGAAAATTGCATATGAGTTAGAGGAAGGTTTTGGCTTTGGAATTGTATTATGTGAGTGGGCATCAGTACCCCTCTGATCCCTCTGTTTTTAAAGATGGAGGCCCTGAAACAAATAGCATGTTTAATGTGGGACCTGTGCCAGATGTACAGAACAATATATATCTTCCTTGTATAATTCCAAGCTCATTCACTGCATGTTGTAGGTCAATTCTGGTCTGTTGATCCTGGGGTTTGTCAAACCTGGTTTCTGATTCCTGCACAAACCTGATTCATCTCTTGGTTTTTACCCCAGTCTGTTCCTGTTTATGAGTTTGCCTCACCATACTACTCTTTCGATTTCACCGGTTTGTCTGAATATACTTGTCCTTACAGGCTCAGTCTTTAAATTCTACATTTTTTGGCTCTACCGCTGGTCTCAGTGGATGCTTGTAGCATAAGATCTTGTGGTACCTACAGTAGGTAGGTAAAAGCAAGGCCAAACCAAACATGGCTCTTCTATGCACAAGTGCATTCCTAGACTGCAATCCAGAAGACCTGTGAAGACAATTTGGACTTGTGTTGTTATAAAGCAGTTACCTGATATTTAAGCCAACACTTGTATGATAATCCATAGGTCTAAGAAAAAACAGTTCTGACATACAATGATTTCTTTATAGATAATACTCATTAGAAGAAGTAAACAGAACAATATACTGATGGTCATAACCATAAACCAACTTATGGCCAACATTCTACAGTATAAAAAAATGGGCAGCATTGGAATAGTACCTACAGTACAAGATTAAAGGCATTGAAGGGAACTACATAGGATAAGGTAAGGGATGTAGGCCATGTAACATATTCAGTATCAATTTCACTCAATCCCTTCTGCTTAATCTTCTTTTCTTGTTCCACCTCACCATTCACCCATAGTGTTACTGAAGGTTATCCATAAACCCATTAACTCATAGTCAACTGTTTGTCACTTCCATGATATAATCAACAATAAATCATCATTCAGACAGACAGAATGTGCATGGATTCTCCCATAATTGTGTGTGTCTATGTTTAATAGTGGGAAATTCTTATTTGGAAATCAATATTGACAATTGGCAATGAAAATGTTACAGCGCAGGTAATTAAATCTGATGGGATCCGAGGATGAAACCATTATAGTCACATTAAACTATCCAAATAGATTTATATATGGCAGGAAATTGTTGTAGAGCCATATAATTACAAAAAGAACATTGACTTGAGTAGATAGAAAAATAAAATACCACTGCCAGGAAGAGATAAAGTCTCTCCCCATATCCCCAAAAGTTGAACTTTCTTTTGCACAGACTTTCATTTTGTCCACCGTCCATTGCGAGTCTCCATCCCTAACATATCACTCCATAAAAGAATATTGCTCCTTCAAATTTCCAGAGGAAGAAACCATTGTAAATTTATTATCTATTTCCCGTTAATATCTTTTTAATGTGAGAGCATAATTGTAAATCATTTAGAAGATCATTTTAGGTAAGGAACCTAATAAAGACTTTCTTATTACCTCTTCAAAATGCCAAATAAAATATTACTGTTTTATAATTTAGGAGCCATCATTACAACGCCAGCTTAATTGTTTAGAGCATAGCACAAGGAAATATGTCAGTGAAGAGAGGGTAAGACTGCTTAATATTAACGTGATGGTCCAAAGGTAATATCTGATTTCTCCAAAACACCCATCCAGCTGTGCGAATAACTTTAACCCTTACTCTTATAAATGGGAAATATTAATGATCTTCACTTTGAATTTATGACCAAGAACCATTAAAACTTTTTCAACCAATGTTTTTTTTACCTCCTAAAACCCTAATTTGACCACTCATTTCAGAATAAACTTAACAGTTGGATAAGATCATCATAGTTTTTGTTGCTTAAAATGTTATAACTTTTTGCAGTTTCAGCCAAGAAGCTTGATACTTTGTCCTGCACTTTTGCTAATCGCCAACTGAAAGCAATGGAGGGAGAGGATAAGTCTTATTCTCTAGAAAAACAGGGTTTGAAAGAGATTAAATGGGACAAGCAAACGTGATATCAATGTTATGAATTATTAATTTTGGAGTGGTCCAGTTACCACTATAACATCCGAGGTAGGTTGGAACCAGGAAATTGGGCTGCTGGCACAGATCTGACTTCTTCATAAAGTAGGAGAGCCCAACCATCTCTGGTCTACACTAATACCCTTTTGGGGCCCCAGAACTTACTTTCTAGCATGTGCACTAGCACTTGCAGTACCTGAGTGCCGGTCCCACAGCATAAGTTTATGACATACTGTTCTGTTCCTTTAAGCCACTGGACCAACTACTGTTTTACTTGGGGACTTCCAGTCACCCCTTCTGTAAGGAAGTGTTCTAGTCCATTTATTGTTTGAGTAACAGACCTCCTGCCCCTCCCCTTGTAAGCTTCCATCAGAGTGTTCCTGTGACTCCTCCTATAAGCTCAATTCTGGGATGGCAGTGGATGTGATTTACTTAGACTTTGCTAAAGCATTTGATACAGTGCCACACAAAAGGTTACTGGTTAAATGAAGAATGTTGGCCTGGAACATAGTATTTGTACCTGGATAGAGAACTGGCTAAAAGATAGACTACAAAGAGTGGTGGTAAATGGAACATTTTCTAATTGGACCAGTGTTGTTAGTGGAGTACCGCAGGGCTCTGTACTAGGTCCCTTGCTTTTCAACTTGTTTATTAATGACCTGGAGGTGGCCATTGAAAGTACTGTTTCTATTTTTGCAGATGAGACTAAATTGTGCAGAACTATAGGTTCCATGCAGGATGCTGCCACTTTGCACAGTGATTTGTCTAAACTGGAAAACTGGGCAGCAAACTGGAAAATGAGGTTCAATGTTGATAAATGCAGGTTATGGGCTTTGACAAAAATAATATAAATACAAGTTATACACTAAATGGCAGTGTGTTGGGAGTTTCCTTAAATGAGAAGGATCTTGGGGTCTTTGTAGATAACACGTTGTCTAATTCTGGGCAGTGTCATTCTGTGGCTACTAAAGCAAATAAAGTTCTTGTATAAAAAGGGCATTAACTCAAGGGATGAAACATAATTGTGTCTCTTTATAGGTCCCTGGTGAGGCCTCATCTGGAGTATGGGGGCAGTTTTGGACTCCAGTCCTTAAGAGGGATATAAATGAGCTGGAGAGAGTGCAGAGACTAAGTGCAACTAAACTGGTTAGAGGGAGGGAAGAGTTAAATTATGAGGGGAGACTGACAAGGTTGGGGTTGTTTTCTCTGGAAAAAAGGCGCTTGTGAGGGGACATGATTAGACTTTACAAGTACATTAGAGGACATTATAGACAAATAGCAGGGGACCTTTTTACCCATAAAGAGAATCACGTACCAGAGGCCTCCCCTTCAGACTAGAGGAAAAGAAGTTTCATTTAAAGGAACAGAGTAGGGGGTTCATCACAGTGAGGACAGTGAGGTTGGGGAATGCACTGCCGGGTGATGATTCAGTTAATGACTATAAGAGGGACTTGGATGATTTCTTGGACAGACATAATATCAAAGGCTATTGTGATACTAAGCTCTATAGTTAGTATAGGTATGGGTATTAGGGATGTAGCGAACTGTTCGCTGGCGAACTAGCTCGCACGAACTTCGACTGTTCGCGTCTGCCGCAAGTTCGCGAACGTCGCGCGACGTTCGCCAATAGGCGTTCGCGTCAAAATCGTTCGACCGTTCGACCATTCGATCGCTAAAATCGAACGATTTTCGTTCGAATCGAACGATCGAAGCCATTGGATTGAATGAAATCATTCGATCCAATGGCTTCGATCGTTCGATTCGAACGAAAATCGTTCGATCGAACGATTAAAATCCTTCGATCGTTCGAATCGAACGATTTTCAGATGTTCGAAGTTCGCGAACTGTTCGCGAACTGTTCGCATTTTTTGCCGGTGTTCGCGAACGCCGTTCGCGAACACATACACGGCGGTTCGCTACATCCCTAATGGGTATATAGAATTTATGTGAAAGTAGGGAGGGGTGTGTGTATGGGGCTGGGTTTTCATTTGGAGGGGTTGGACTTGATGGACTTTGTCTTTTTTCAACCCAATTTAACTATGTAACTATGTAACTATGTAATTATTCTAGTTCAGCCCACTGCTTGTTTTAATAACTTCCAGTCACTCCCACTAGAAATCAAACTCAGTCTGTTCCTGTCCACCCCAATCCTAGAGCCCCAAGCAGCGGGCAGAATGAAAATATTAATAGGCTAGTGTTAGGATGTTTTTGAAATTAGAATTCCTATGAAGAATCGGGGGGCGGGAGTAGGGAATCTTATCCTTTTAATATAAAACATGTTTTCAGCTTTAAATAAATATCCCGGGGTTAGCAAAATAAACGTAATTATTCATTCTGCATCTTAATAGGCATTCAGCCATAGCAGGAAGACATCCACTTAATGCAGTATGAAAATGTGATGAATATGTAAACAGATGTAAAATGGTTTATCAGACAAAATGATACATCAGTGACTGTGTTAATTACATTGTAATGTTCCCGTCTCTCACTAATAACTACAAACATACCAAGGAAAAACAGGAATGAACAAGAACACAAGTGAGAATATGTAGGTTACAGCAGAAACAAGGGACCTACAGATGAAGTTGAATGCATTGTTGCATAAAACTTATAGGGGGAAATTTACTAAAGGGCGAAGTGGCTAACGCTGGCGAAAATAATTTCGCCAAGGAGATAGACTCTAACGCCAGGCGAATATTCGGTCTGGTAAAAGAGCGTTACTACACAAATTTACTAAGCTTTTGATTTTACTGAACGTTACCTCTATCGCCAGACTTGTCTTCGCCACCTCAAACCAGGCGAAGTGCAATAGAGTAGATAGGACTTCCTCAAAAAAAAAGTTGAAAATTTTTCTAATTCCCAAAAAATGCTGGCATTTTTCCTATTTAAAGGGTGATAGACTGAAAAAGAGCGTAAATTTCTTTGGGGTACCCCCTACATTTGCTAACATACGGCACCTAAACTATACTGTGGGCTCATGTGTAGGGCATTATAACAACTTTATATAAGTTTATTAAGGTTCCGTGGCCTTGTGTAGTGTAATGTATTTGCTGCAGTATATACGGCCATTACTTTACTACTTTAACTGCACGCCGTATGCTAATTAGCCAACGCTAGCGGAACTTCGAACGGCTGAGCGTAATTTCGCCAGCGTTCTGTACCCTGTGCACAACTTCAGATCTTCGTGAATTACCATTGCCCAGGTGAATTAACGTCTACGTTGCGATGTGCGCAAAGCCATCGCTGGCGAATATTCGTCGGTTAATGAATTTGCCCCATAGAGTGAACTCTATTCATTTCAATGGGGAAAAGGGTTCCGGCTGAGTGAAGCATCCATACATGGGTCATAATATTCTTTTTACTAATCTCAATGAAGAGGCACCAACTGATTGCTTGGATAATTGTTATACAGGTTCTTCCTACAAACTAGATTTCTTGCTCTGCTGTATATCACACACGGTCCAACCATATCTACACAAAATGAATGTGAGCAAAGCTGGAGGAGATACAACCACAAGGCTTGAGATATATTTGTCCAGTATCAGTCTTCTTCTCAGACCCTCTTTATTTAGTTAGAGGTACTAGAGGAAAGGTGGAATTCCACTAAAGTGTGTCATTCAAATTGAATTTGCCATGTTTTTTAGGTGTCATTATTTGAGCCTGGCTACTTCTTTAGTTCTTCTTTAAGGGTACCTTCTTGAAGGGTGCCCCAATGTCATATTGCATGTATCCCCTGTGCCTATTGGTCAGGAGTAAATTCTGGCATATCAATAATCGACAATCCCAACAATCTATTCCAGTTTTCCTTTTAAAACTTAATTCACCTTAAAATAGTTTTTGTTACTTTTCCATTTCTATTTATTTATTATTGCATTTTTTTTTTGTCGTTATTTACTTCTATGTATTCTGCAATTCTCAGGTTTGAAACAGAGAAAATATCCCTGGTAACCAGGCAAAAGCTGAAATTTAAAACATGAATTGTATAGCAGAGGGCATGAATAGAAAGATATCGGATTAAAAATAACACTACAAATAAAAGTGAAGTCAGGCAGTCAATCTGTTTTTTTTGCTGCTGGGGTCAGTGACCCCGACACGTAATAACTATTTCCAGGTGCATGTGGAATGAAGAAAAACAGGATTGGAAATAAATCAAAAAAGTTTAAAAAAAACAAAGACAAAATGAAATGTAACTTAGAGAAGGTTCATCACTAACGTATTAAAAGTTTAATCAAAGGTTAACTTACCCTTTAGGTGTTACATAGTTACATAGTTAAATTGGGTTGAAAAAAGACAAAGTCCATCAAGTTCAACCCCTCCAAATGAAAACCCAGCCCCATACACACACCCCTCCCTACTTTTAATTAAATTCTATATACCCATATCTATACTAACTATAGAGCTTAGTATCACAATAGCCTTTGTATTATGTCTGTCCAAGAAATCATCCAAGTCCCTCTTATAGTCATTAACTGAATCATCACCCGGCAGTGCATTCCCCAACCTCACTGTCCTCACTGTGATGAACCCCCTACTCTGTTCCTTTAAATGAAACTTCTTTTCTTCTAGTCTGAAGGGGAGGCCTCTGGTACGTGATTCTCTTTATGGGTAAAAAGGTCCCCTGCTATTTGTCTATAATGTCCTCTAATGTACTTGTAAAGTCTAATCATGTCCCCTCACAAGCGCCTTTTTTCCAGAGAAAACAACCCCAACCTTGTCAGTCTCCCCTCATAATTTAACTCTTCCCTCCCTCTAACCAGTTTAGTTGCACTTAGTCTCTGCACTCTCTCCAGCTCATTTATATCCCTCTTAAGGACTGGAGTCCAAAACTGAACTGTATACTCCAGATGAGGCCTCACCAGGGACCTATAAAGAGACAGAATTATGTTTCATCCCTTGAGTTAATGCCCTTTTTTATACAAGAACTTTATTTGCTTTAGTAGCCACAGAATGACACTGCCCAGAATTAGACAACGTGTTATCTACAAAGACCCCAAGATCCTTCTCATTTAAGGAAACTCCCAACACACTGGTATTTAGTGTATAACTTGCATTTATATTATTTTTGCCAAAGTGCATAACCTGCATTTATCAACATTGAACCTCATTTTCCAGTTTGCTGCCCAGTTTTCCAGTTTAGACAAATCACTCTGCAAAGTGGCAGCATCCTGCATGGAACCTATAGTTCTGCACAATTTAGTATCATCTGCACAAATAGAAACAGTACTTTCAATGGCCACCTCCAGGTCATTAATAAACAAGTTGAAAAGCAAGGGACCTAGTACAGAGCCCTGCGGTACTCCACTAACAACACTGGTCCAATTAGAAAATGTTCCATTTACCACCACTCTTTGTAGTCTATCTTTTAGCCAGTTCTCTATCCAGGTACAAATACTATGTTCCAGGCCAACATTCCTTCATTTAACCAGTAACCTTTTGTGTGGCACTGTATCAAATTTAACTTTGATAACAATTTAACTTATTTTTTTCCAGATTCAAGCTGCTCCATTATTACAATGAGGCTACCTCCTGTATGTAGAGGAACAACGTTTATTGCAGCAATTCAGGGGTTAGGACCTTGGATCTTCTGTAATCACATCTTCTATATTAATTTATATTAGGCTGCTGCTAAGTTTGGTCTCACTTTCTCTTTTTTCCCTGTTTATGTGGAAGCTGTGACAGACAATGACAAAAAAAGGTGAAGAAAGTGACCTAGAAATACCAAGGAGCAAAAAAAAAAAACTGTTTTTATGATATCTGTGACTTTCACTAAATTCTGTTAAGGTCCTTATTATTATTATTATTTTAACCAAGACATTCTCTGTATTAATCTATGAATATTGTTTAACCATCACAAATTCTTCCTAAGGATCCATCATCTTTACTTACATAAAGACCTTGCAGAGACAAGGTAAACAGTATCAAACTGGGGGAACCCCCCCCAGCTAAGAGCCCCTCCAGCACCCCATCCTACACTACATATCCTCCAATGCTAATTGTTTTTCGTGCTGAATATCACTTGCGGCATTCCGGCTCCCCATGCTTCTCCACTAAATAGCCTGTGCATGTGCTTCTCCTCTAAGGCAGGGATCTCCAACCTTTTTTTACCCATGAGCCACATTCAAATATAAAAACAGTAGTGGAGCAACAAATGCATGGAAAAAGTTCCTGCGGTGCTAATTATGGGCTGTGAATGGCTAATGGTAGCCCTTGTTTTGGCAGGATACCTGTTTTTTACGCAACTAAAACTTGCCTCCAAGCAAGGAATTCAAAAACAATCACCTGCTTTGAAGCCATGGGAAGCAACATCCAAGGGGTTGGTAAGCAACATGTTTCTCACAAGCCACTGGTTGGGGATCACTGCTCTAAGACAGTCAACCAATTAGCCAGCAGGCCAAACAAATACCATATATACTCATATATGACCACCGTCCGGTTCTGTATGTTCAGGCATTAGACAAACAATTGGAACTGAGGAAACTGAATAGAAACTGCCGATGCACCAAGGTAGGTTTAGAGATCATTTAGCCCTAAGTTATGCAGAGTGATCAGATCAACTATAACACCCAATAACACATGGCAGAAGACACGGCAAAGTCTAGCAACGAGTCCAGACGTTTGCGGCCAACAGCTTAAGAACCTGTAGAAAAACCCACACCAGGAAAAGCATAGAGCAAAGAAAGGCTTTACAAAATAATGTCAAAGCCAAGGAACTAAATGAACACGCACCAAATAAAGGAGGCACATAGAACCCACTTTGGCAGATGTGTCCTAGCTTGGAGGCAGAAACTGCTGCACCAATCGAGCTAATTCACGAATGCAACACTATGTGAAAAGTGCAATATTGGGATTTAAATCACTGTGTTGCATTCCCCATAATGCAGCATTTTTCCCCAAAATTCCAGCATCAAAGTGGATTTGGTGAACAGCAGATACGTTGTGTGGTGTTCATTATAACAGCATTAGCTTTTGAATGACATTAGCCTCCAATTTATTGGACTCAAGTCAAGTGTGTTGGCTAAGGGAACCCTGGAGCTCAAGGTTAATGTTAATTCCAGGGTTCCCAGGGCAGAATGACCACCAACAAGATGCTCATGAGAAGAGTATACTGATGCAAATATTTGCAATTTTATTGATTTTGACTTGGACTTGCATTCAGTGACCACCATATCCAAAAAGGAAGAATGTGAGGATCTCCAATAATAAAGAGCTAGATTTTTTTTAAAAAAGTAGAAAATTTATTAGGACATAAGACCTAATGCGTTTCGTGCCTGATGGGGCACTTACTCTTACTTGCATTCAGTGACCTCCATCCCCCTGAGTCTCTTTTCTTAATTGCACTCTCTTCACCCAGTCTGTAATAGAAATGTATTGAATGTAAGCAGCACTATGTAAATATAATATCCATACACCCGGACATAATTAGTTCAATTCAGTGACCATAAATATTTACCCTCTGGGCACAGAGAAACGTATATATTTAAAGTTTGTTTCCAATGAATTGATGTACAGACAGGAAATGAAGAGAGGAAACTCTCTGTAATGATTTCAGTGTTGGTACATGGCTACCATAAAAACTCAGGTTAATTAAGAACCTTCTGAAATGAACTGAAGTGGCTGCTCGTCCCAGACTCCCCCCAGTAATTGCTTCATAAGGTGACTTGCCTGGAACTTTCATACCCGTGTCACCGTAGACATTACATTAGTTTTGGAATTTTAATAAACAGAAATTGTTTTTTGTATGAAAGTTTAACCAATAATTAAAACCCAAACTACATGTTTGACATATTGTCCCAGCTGGATTCTCTCATCATAGAAAGGACACATGAGGTTCCATACAAAGATATGGTATGAGGCATGTTATAATCCAATCAGCTGAAAGCTTTTACAGAACTCGTATGGACACAGATGCTAAATCAGCTACCAATACCACTTCTCGTTGGTCCTGCTATGATTCCACTTAGTGGACTGATCTCCATAATTCAGCTGGTTACGTCAGAAAGCTGCACTGATCACTAAAAGTTATGAGTCAGGTTTACAGGAGAAATCAGGGGTAGAAAGGGACCCACAGGCACCTCAAATTACACTAGGTCTGAGATGTGAAGCTCATGAAGGGAGGAGTAGCCAGTTAGGTTGGGCCAAAACTAGGTAACTAATGAGTGATCCAAGGTCAGAGCCAACAGGTATATGGCTGATCTAGTTGACATATCAAAGTGTTGAGGGTGAGATAGAGAGCTCAAGAAGGGAGTAGTAGCCAGTTAGGTTAGGTCAACGCTAAGTAACCAATGAATGGACCAAGTTCAGAGCCAACAGGTATGGGGACTAACTAGTAGACAAGTCAAGCATGTCCTGATTATGAGATGGGGAGTTCATGCAGGGAGGAGTAGCCAGTTAGGTTAGGCCAAAGCTACTGTAAGTATACATGGATGGGCCAAGGTCATAGTCAACATATATGGAGTCGAACTAGTACACAAATCAAGCTCTTGAGCATGAGAATGGAAGTCCATGAAGAGAGGAGAGGTTAGGCCAAAGCTACTGTAGGTATACTGTACATGGATGGGCCAAGGTCAGAGTCAACAGGTATAGGGCCGTAGTAGTAGACAAGTCAAGGTCTTGATCTGAGATGGAGAGTTCATGAAGGGAGGAGTAGCAAGTTAGGTTAGGCCAAAGCTAGATATTCATGGATGAGCCAAGGGCAGAGTCACCAGGTATGGTGCTGAACGAGTAAACAAGTCAAGGACTGGGCAGGCAGCAGGAAACAGAGTCAAGAAAGGCAGGGTCAAAACAGAAACACAATTTGAGAGCAAAACTAGGCTTCTAAGAGGATCAATACATCCAGGCATGGAAGAGAGATGTCAGCTTCAAATTATTCTGATCACTACAAATGATATCAAGATGCAAGCTACAGCATCCAGATGCAAGCGTTCACAAAATATAAATGCAAGGTAAACCAAGAACACCTTCATAGGAAACAAATATTATATGTTCACCCTGAAGGTCTCCAGTTCACAAATATAGTGCAAAGGCAAAAACAGAAGGTACAGTAGCCTCTCAATCACTCAACGTGGATTGGTTACAGGGAATCTTTATCTCGATATAAATCTTTTTTTTCCTTCTCTTATTTGCTTGAAGTATTTGTGTTGTTGGGCCCCAACCGTCTGGAGAAGCTGCTTATGATTAAACAGTGAGTGGTTTAATTAATGCCTCTCTGAGTTTCTGGTTCTAAGGTTTGACAGATATGAGCAAGTCTAATATGATTACGTATGTCCATGGCCGGTGGCTAAACACAACTCATAAATAAAACATGTCAGAGAAGAAGGAATAGTGAAATAGATCAGATACGGTCAAGTCAAGGAACCATACGTTTTCTCTCTCTGTGTTTATTGAAAGAAAGTGCAAAACACTGCACCAAACGCCGCGGAAATGTTGCAGCATCAAAAGATCTATTTTCCCTGTTTCCTAGGAATATAAAGTCGATTTATCAATATTGACACATTTCCAGGCGGTGGTGGAGGATAGTTCTATATGTACCCCACTTTACACTGCACATTGGGGCCCCTGCCTGTTGTATATTCCCCCAGTACCCTGGAATCTTATTGCAAGTGCAAGCCCAGAACACAGTAATGCGTTTCATTTAATGGATGTTCTTTCAAGTCTTGAAGAAAAAATATATATACTCTATATACCCCATGTGGCCAAATGTATGGGGGGCACACTTTCTAATTGCTGGGATTCACTGCTCAAGCCACAACTGACCTAAACTCTAATGAACCCCTGTGGGATGCATTGGATCCCCTACCCATAAAACTATGGCACAATAGGTATTCCTCTGTACTAAGCACAATTAAGCAGGAACAGTCCCCTAAGTTTGCTCATAGTCTGGACAGAGAGATCCCATAAAACTATGGCAGCATAGGTATTCCCTGTACTAAGCACAATTCAGCAGGAATGGCCCCCTAAGTTTGCTCATAGTCTGTACAGAGAGATCCCATAAAACTATGGCAGCATAGGTATTCCCTGTACTAAGCACAATTCAGCAGGAACAGTCCCTAAGTTTGCTCATAGTCTGCACAGAGAGATCCCATAAAACTATGGCAGCATAGGTATTCCCTGTACTAAGCACAATTCAGCAGGAACAGCCCCTAAGTTTGCTCATAGTCTGTACAGAGAGATCCCATAAAACTATGGCAGCATAGG
Organism: Xenopus petersii; assembly: GCA_038501925.1. NCBI lineage: Eukaryota > Metazoa > Chordata > Amphibia > Anura > Pipidae > Xenopus > Xenopus petersii. The sequence goes on along the minus strand of CM076673.1, from coordinate 6,093,853 downwards.
TATTCCTCTGTACTAAGCACAATTCAGCAGGAACAGCCCCTAAGTTTGCTCATAGTCTGTACAGAGAGATACCATAAAACTATGGCAGCATAGATATTCCCCTGTACTAAGCACAATTCAGCAGGAACAGCCCCTAAGTTTGCTCATAGTCTGTACAGAGAGATACCATAAAACTATGGCAGCATAGGTATTCCCCTGTACTAAGCACAATTCAGCAGGAACAGCCCCCTAAGTTTGCTCATAGTCTGTACAGAGAGATACCATAAAACTATGGCAGCATACGTATTCCCCTGTACTAAGCACAATTCAGCAGGAACAGTCCCTAAGTTTGCTCATAGTCTGTACAGAGAGATCCCATAAAACTATGGCAGCATAGGTATTCCCTGTACTAAGCACAATTCAGCAGGAACAGCCCCTAAGTTTGCTCATAGTCTGTACAGAGAGATCCCATAAAACAATGGCAGCATAGGTATTCCCTGTACTAAGCACAATTCAGCAGGAACAGCCCCTAAGTTTGCTCATAGTCTGTACAGAAAGGTACCATAAAGCTATGGCAGCATAGATATTCCCCTGCACTAAGCACAATTCAGCAGGAACAGCCCCTAAGTTTGCTCATAGTCTGTACAGAGAGATACCATAAAACTATGGCAGTATAGGTATTCCCCTGTACTAAGCACAATTCAGCAGGAACAGCCCCCTAAGTTTGCTCATAGTCTGTACAGAGAGATACCATAAAACTATGGCAGCATAGGTATTCCCTGTACTAAGCACAATTCAGCAGGAACAGTCCCTAAGTTTGCTCATAGTCTGTACAGAGAGATCCCATAAAACTATGGCAGCATAGGTATTCCCTGTACTAAGCACAATTCAGCAGGAACAGCCCCTAAGTTTGCTCATAGTCTGTACAGAGAGATCCCATAAAACAATGGCAGCATAGGTATTCCCTGTACTAAGCACAATTCAGCAGGAACAGTCCCTAAGTTTGCTCATAGTCTGTACAGAGAGGTACCATAAAGCTATGGCAGCATAGATATTCCCCTGCACTAAGCACAATTCAGCAGGAACAGTCCCTAAGTTTGCTCATAGTCTGTACAGAGAGATACCATAAAACTATGGCAGCAGTAATATCTGCCACTAGTCAGACAAATCCTTGAAACCTACTGTATGTAACCACAGCTTTGAGCATGAACTCAAATGGGCAGTTTACCTTTAAATGAACTTTTAGCATAAAATAGGACGGGATATTCTAAAACAGTTTCAATTGGTATTCCTTGTTCATTCTTCATGAATTGATTTGCTAGGCATGTGCTACACTGCATTTGCTCCATTCGTATATATTCTTATTTAACCTTATTCGGGCACCAATTCACTATCACTCCCCTCTTTATCCAAAATAACAGATGCCATGAAAAGAAAACAATGCATTAAAATATTTGAAATCCAACTTTTTTGACTCCAGATGCCTTTCTTTTATAGGAAATGGTGCCTTCCCGACTTGGCACGGGCAACCTCCCCTGAATGCTGCTGCATTTCGACACATGGCTTTGCTGAGCTCCGAGTCTAAAATTACCATAATATTTGAAATAACATTTGAAGTATGAAAGCTCATTTTCTCTCTCCTGTTATGTCTCTGAACCTTGGAAGGGATTACCCTTTAATGTGTGTCCTTCTGAAATGTGATATGTGTGAATTTGTTTGCTTGGAATGACTCCCTATCATTTCATTCCAGCCCCTCTCTCTCCATCTCTCACCCGGCTATGAAGTATAAGGAAGAAAAGAAACTGACGGTTTCTATAAACTGTATCCTCTGTGAGTCCCAACCAGGGAATATACACATTTATGCCTCAAACTGGTCCTTTTTAACAGAGTAAGAAGCAATCTTTAATTGTCTTGACTGTGGCATTCAGCAGGAACAACCCCTAAATTTGCTCATAGTCTGTACAGAGAGATCCCATGAAACTATGGCAGCATAGGTATCCCCTGTACTAAGCACAATTCAGCAGGAACAGTCCCTAAGTTTGCTCATAGTCTGTACAGAGAGATCCCATGAAACTATGACAGCATAGGTATTCCCTGTACTAAGCACAATTCAGCAGGAACAGTCCCTAAGTTTGCTCATAGTCTGTACAGAGAGATCCCATAAAACTATGGCAGCATAGGTATTCCCCTGTACTAAGCACAATTCAGCAGGAACAGTCCCTAAGTTTGCTCATAGTCTGTACAGAGAGAGCCCATAAAACTATGGCAGCATAGGTATCCCCTGTACTAAGCACAATTCAGCAGGAACAGCCCCCTAAGCACATAAATACTGTACGACTCAGAATGTTTGGCAACCCCTTTGAAGTAATAGATCTACCCGGTGCAGGAACATGGCAGCAAGGAAAGAGAAACAAACCATATATAAATGCTTATTATTAACATGTACAAATGTAAATGTAACGGGGCAGCAACCCATAGCAACCAATCAGTGATTAGATATGTTCAACAAGCTGCAAGAAGAACAATAAAAGCAAACTGATTGGTTGCCATGGGTAACTGCCCAGATGAAAATGTGCCCCGTGTTCATACCCCCAATCAATTTATGATTCTCAGACATAGAAACCTACAGAACCATTGTACAGATACTAATTTATTTCCAGAGCTATATAAATGGCCATAAATGAGTACCGTATTTACTCGAGTATAAGCCGAGTTTTTCAGCACTCAAAATGTGCTGAAAAGTCTACCTCGGCTTATACTCGGGTCAAGCACAAAAACGGTCGCCGGCGTCTAAGAATAGTCGCTGGCGCCTAAGAATAGTCGCCGGCATCCAAGAATAGTCGCTGGCTTCCAAGAATGGATGCCGGCACCTCCATTGGGAGCAGAAACACTCAAATCTTACCCTCAAATCTTACCAGAAGCTGCTGCATTTCTCACCCTAGGCTTATACTCGAGTCAATAAGCCTTCCCAGTTTTTGGAGGTAAAATTAGGTACCTCAACTTATACTCGGGACGGCTTATACTCGAGTATATACGGTAATAGAGACTTATGGGGGAATGTAATAAAAGTCGCAAAGAGCAAAACAATTATCACAAATAAGAGTAAAAAGTCTCAGTTCGCAACGTAATACTCTTCCTTAAACTGTTATTACATTGCGAATTTTAATTGCGAATTTTAATTGCGCATTGCCCACTCTTAAGAAGTGCTTGAAGGGGTTGTAATCTTTTGGAGCAAACATAACGACTTTTTCAGTAAGATGTTTTATTACATTTACTGCGCACTGGCGCTAACTATAAAATGCGCAAACCTTCTTCAACTGTCGGAAGTAGTCGCTAAACAGTTTCCGGGTTGCAAAAGCTAAATTAAATTCGCACAAAGGCAAATTTGTTCGCACAGAGGCATAACTTTTCGCATTGCAAATATTTTTTCCATTACCGACTTTTATTACATTCCCCCATATATATTCTTACTTAGTATTAATAAAGTATTAAGCCTAATGTTAAGAAATCTCCAAATCTACATTTAACATCTAGTGATGAGCCCAATTTTTCACCAAGTTTCACAGTGCAAATGACGCAATGCAAATGACAGGTGAAAAAATGTGTTGATAAAATTTTTTTGACTTGCAAAATTTTTTGACACGCATAAAAAAAAATTGGATGCCCATAGACTTCAATGCATTTCGTGTTTCGCTAATTTTTGGCGAAGTGAAACGGGTTAATTCTTAAGTTGTGCTAAGAGGAAACTAGGGCTTTTAGGAAGGTGTTACAGAAGTCCAAAAGGGAAGGGGATAATGCTGAGAAGCTCATGGTGTTTGGGGGATGCACTAGAGATCCAGAGCCAAATATACAGGTTGTTACAATTCGCCAGTGAAAAATCCTCGATGTCAAAATTGACGCCCGTTTTACTCTAATGCATTTGCAGAAAATAGTCGTGCGTATAAAAATTGTCGCTTGCGTAAAAATTGACACTCGTCAAAATTATTTTGGTGCCCATTGAATCCAATGCGTTTCGCAAATTTTTTCGCCCATAACGCGTCAAAATTATTTTGGTGCCCATTGAATCCAATGCGTTTCGCAAATTTTTTTGCCCATAACTAGACATATACAAGCACAGGGTTGGACTGGCCCGGCGGGACACTGGAAAAAAACCCGGTGGGCTTGAACCTTATGGGCCCTGACCCCCCATTGGCCCCCGATAGGCCAGACCCCCTCTCCCGATATTCGGATTGTACCAAAAAAAAAAATTTTTTTCGGCACCACGCATCGCTGTCTGTGCATGTGCGTTGAATGGTGAAGTTTGCGCATGCACGTGTCATAATTCGCGGGGGGCCAGAGGGGGGCCCTGGACAGCAGTCCAGGTGTGCCCTGGGCTCCCCAGTCCGACCCTGTACACACATACTGTATAACGCGCTAGAGTTTCACGTTTATTGAGATTCCAATTGATTGAGATTCTGACTGGTACTTGATGGGTTGGACTGGGTTGGAGGGGCACCAGGAAAAAACCCAGTTAGCAATAGCCCTCATGGGCCCCAATGAACCCAGGCCTACTTCCCAATAGAACCACAAGTTTTTAGGAGGCGGTAGTACAAGTTAAAGAGCTCTTAAGATTGTGGCCCGATAAGCCCCATATCCCCCCATTCCGACCCTGGGCATTTCTACGTGTAACAATCGGTGAATTTTACTCTAGAGTTCATTTTCCAACCCAAGATTAAAGTGCTGATTATGGGAAGGTAATAATGTCAGTCCAGGGGAACAAACCTGAGACCCCTCTCCCCTACTAGGTCCAACCAGGAGAAATGGAGTCTGTCCCCCCATAAATAAGCCACAGAAGCAAAGCTCCTATTGGTTCTGCCGAATACAAGCATAATACATTAGCATAGAGTTGAGGAGAAGAGCATATTCCCATACAGGCAACTAACATATTCCTATCACAAAGTGAGGAATTAACACAGAGACTGAACTGCCACAGTCTATCTTACATTAGCAAAAGGATTAACTGCTCTTCCCAAAGGCTTGTTTGTGCTTTATGACTACCCAGCGGCCTGGGAGAGATTAGACCACAGTTAACTGCAGAGATTAGTCTGCCTCGAGCTTACCATTGAATTCTGATTAGTTATACCTGCTCACATTGCCTAGTAGCCTTTATTTTTTACATAAATATTAACGGCGGATAAACATTTTTTTTTCTCTAGAAAATAGAAGTAAAAAGAAAAAACAGTAGAAAACATGTTTATACTAAATTGCATTATTTTTATTACAAAAATAAAATTTGTAGAAAAAAAATGCATAGATTTTTAGTGGTTTTAAACATTTTTGAAAACACAAATAAACTCTGTAAAACCACTAATGCCATGAACGTTATTAAAAGATCTGAATATAAAAAGTATAAATGAAAAAAAAAAAAAACATTCAACGATGCGCTAAAAAATACAAAAACCTCCGAAAGGCTAAAAAAAAGGTCCAATAGTATGAACACAGATTCTTTTGACTTCTATGGGACCTTGACAACTTTTACTTGGCTCAGTTTTATATTTGAGTTTGTTTGTTTTTTTGGTTTTTACACGTAGGGGGTGATTTATCAATGTTCGAATTTAAATTTTTGCCATGATTCAATTTTTTTTGGCAAAAAAACTCACACATTTGAATTATATTTGAAAACCTTGAATTGAATGTAAAACGTTGTCATCTAGAAGCTTGTGAGTTCATGCAGAAGTCAATGGGAGTTGGTAAAAAAATCAACTATTTTTTTTATTCGAGATTTTCAATTTTTTTGTTTTTTTTGAGCTTGTAAACTAACAAATTCAAATTTTTCAAGTTTTTCCTCTGAAAGGCTAAAAAAAAGGTCCAAAAGTATGAACACAAATTCCCTTGACTTCTATGGGACCCTGACCACTTTTACTTGGCTCCGTTTTATATTCAAGTTTGTTTGTGGTTTTCACCCGTAGGAGGTGATTTTGTTGGCACAAAAACTCACAAATTCAAATGATAATTTTAAAAACTTGAATTGAATGTAAAACTTCGTCATCTAGAAGCTTGTGAGTTTACAGAAGTCAATGGGAGTTGGCAAATTTCAAGCTATTTTTTTTATTCAAGATTTTCAATTTTTTTTATTTTTTTGAGCTTGTAAACTCACAAATTCAAGTTTTTTCACCAGGCCCGGACTGGCAATCTGTGGGTTCTGGCAAATGCCAGAAGGGCTGCTGTATGGTTCCATAGAAAGTTACCATAGAGTGGGCTGGTTGGGGGCTGTTTGGGCTGGTAGGGGGCTGTTTGGGCCTCTGCGTTCTTGGAATGACAGGGCCTATTTTGACTCCCAGTCCAGGCCTGTTTTTCACAAGTATATTCAATCAAGGTTTTTATATTCAAATTATTAATAAGTAAACAGACATTGGAGTATTTTTTAACTGTGTTTATTTGAAGTAGAATAAAACTTTGAAACCTCACAAATTAGATAAATAAGCTCATTAATAGCGATTTAGAGGGTTTTTAAAACCATGATCTGACTTAATTTACTAATGTAGCGCTATAGTAAAATGAGCGGCACTGTCTCTACTAAAAGCTTACTTTCAATTATATTTGTGCTCCGGATGAGATCTTTCTCTCAAGGTGTAAGCCCTCGCAATGGTTTGGAGGCAGGGTGTAGTATTACTGTAACAAAGTGCTATGCACAATAATTGGGCGCCAGTGGTTCTTTATGCTTAACCAGAGAATTTAGTTTGTTTACAACTTGATCCACACAGTAGCTTATAGAAATAACAGGAACATAGAGCAACATAGGATAGCATATACTCACAACACCTTAGTCCCTGCAGGTAAGGGAACACACAGTGAAGCAGCAATTGAAGGTACACCCAGCTTTCAGCCTTTTCCCTAAGTGGAACCTAGGGGAAATTCTACCATCCCTAATTCTATGCACTTAATCCCTACATCTGGGTTATTAGTACCCGGGATCTTGATCCCTCTGACTCTCCTTGTCGGAGCCTTGGGCTGCTCAACTAAATAACCTGTCTGTCACTCCTCGAGTGACCTATGATAGTGTATAGGTTATCCTTTGCTAGGCCTAATGTACCTAGGTTCCGTGCAGGAAAAGTCTCGACAAAAATCATGCAACAATTCGAATCATGCAACCTTTTTGAATTGCTGCCAGAAAAACTCAAATTTATCAGATTATCAAATTAAAAACTCGAATTATTCAGATTATCACACGAAAACCAATGCCAAACAGCCCGAAACTCTTGACAATCATGAAGGCAAAAAACATGTTCCAATTGTAAAAAGGACCATCTGCCATTGACTTTTACACGACTTCAACAGGTTTTAGCTGGAGCATTTTCGGATAAAAATTTTTAGCATCTTCAAAGTATAATGAATCTCAAAAAAATTTGATTCTTAAAAACAAGGCCAGAAAAATATGAGGTTTAATAAAGAGGCCCCTAAAGGTGGCCATACACAGAGAGATCCACTCGTTTGGGGATGTCGCCAAACGGGCAGATCTCTCCTCGATATACCCACATTGAGGTGGGCGATATCGGGTTGATCTGATCGTGGGGCCTAGGGCCCAACGATCATATCAGAATGGAGGCGATACTGGTGGTCGGATTGCGGGACCGTATCAACAAACAGATGCAGCATCGATCCAACAGGATTTTTTACACTGCCCGATCGGCATCTGCCCGACTTTTGACCAGATATCGATCTGGGACACCAGTCGGATGCCCCATAGAGGGGCCAGTAAAATGCAGATTAAGTAACCCTTATACAGTATATATGTCACAAGTGAATAATGAAATCCACATTGAATAGTTCTTATTCGTAAGAAGAAGGAAATATAAATCAATGCAAATTAATATTGGTTTTCTTTCAGAAAAAAAAGATCAAAAAATCTTGTAACAATGTTTTTAAGCACAGATGAAAGCTTGTGTTTATCTCTCTGAAACGTGGAATTTGTATATGGAAAATGGGAAGTCAATAAAAAATGTTTTTTTTTGGTATTCTGGATCAGCTATAGATTGCGAGGGCATTTTGTAGCAACAGATTAACTCCAACTTTAATTTTGTTACCACCATAGCAAAGTTGCGCTAGCGTTGGCTAATTTGCATACGGCGGGAAGTGAAAGTACAATGGACGTATATGTTGCAGCAAATACATTACATTACACAAGCCCAGGGAACCTTAATAAAAGAAAATAGAGTTGTTATAATGCCCTACACATGAGCCCAGTGTTTGGAAATGTAGGGGGGAACCCAGGAAACCCCCAAAAATAATAACGGTCTTTTGCAGGCCATTACCCTGAAAAAAGGAAAAGACGCCAGCGTTTTTTGGGACTTAGAACATTTTTCAGCCAAAAATTGAGGAAACCCTTTGCACTTCGTCTGGTCTGAGGTGGCAAATGCAAGTCTGGCGCAAGAGGTAATGCTCAGTAAAAATCCGCATTTTAGTGAATTTGCGGAGTTACGTCCGTTCGCCAGAGCGAAAATTTGCTTGGCGTTAGAGTGCGAAGCAACGCTAGCGTCTATCTCCTTCGCTAGTGAAGTGATGCCTGCGCCCATTAGGGAATAGGTGTCGTTACGAAAAGACATCACGCTGGCAAATTTTCGCTAGCGTTCGCCACTTCGCCCTTTTGGGAATCTGCCCCTATGAGTTTATGTATAGTTTCTGATAGGGATCCTCCAGGGTGCCCCCTTACATCCTCTGCATTTGGATACCAACTGCAATAAACTTTTAATATGTTGGTTTATAATGAAGGCTACCTACAGGCAACAATATAGATAGTCTTTAGATATGTATATGGTCAGTTAGAGGAGCCTTTAGATACTATACATACATTAGTAAGTCAAATGCCATACCTCAGTGGAGTAACTTGAGTTTCACTACTCATCCGAGCAGCTTCTCCAGTTCAACTGACTGGTATGGTTAAATGGCTGTGTGTTCTTTAAAGGAGAAGGAAAGGCTAAAATTAAGTAAGCTTTATCAGAAAGGTCTATATAAATACACCAGTAAACCCTCAAAGTAATGCTGCTCTGAATCCTCTGTCAAAAGAAACACCACATTTCTTTGCTTTTATTGTGTACTCATGGGCTTCTGTATCAGACTTCCTGTTTTCAGCTTAAACCTCCAGGGCACGGCCTTGAGCATGCTCAGTTTGCTCCTCTCCCCCTCCCTCCTCCCATCCCTACTGTAATCTGAGCTCAGAGCTGTTAGTAAGCAGGGAGAGACTCAGGCAGGAAGTGATGTCACACCAAGCTAATATGGCAGCTTCTATCCTAAACAAACAGAGACAGTGTCTAGAGCTGTTTACTCAGGTATGGTAAAGCATTCTGCAGAATAAATATAGTGTTCTAGCTTGCACTATTGTGGCTATTCTATTGGCAATAAACTGTCTTGGAGCTTTCCTTCTCCTTTAATTTAGTTAAAAGCTTCCTTAGCTGGCTTGTGGGCAGCCACCAGGGCCCATAATATCGAGGCCAGCTGGAATTTCGTCCCCGTCACGGGATTCAGCACCATGGTCAGCGGGGGACACCAGATTTTTTCCCGGTATCCACTGGCCCAGTCCAACCCTGATTTTAAATTAACTGTATGCTAATGAGGGTGGGAGCTTAGAGAAGATGGGGATTGATGGGACCAATAAAGGGATTTTGGGACCCCAACTTCAGAACAAATATGGAATACTGGATGTTTAAGTTCAAAGACAGGGTCACTTTGGGACATACCTGATATTAGTACTAAACATGTCAGTTGTTAAACATGGTAATAATATTTTATCACTCTTGTTTTCTACCAATAAAGGTGGCCATACATGGATAGATCCGCTCGTTTGGCGATGTCGCCAAACGAGCGGATCTCCCTCCGATATGCCCACCTTGAGGTGGGCAATATTGGGCAGATCCGATCGTGGGCCCTAGGGCCCAACGATCAGATCCTACCATTCACAAACGGGCGGTTGGATCGCGGGACCGCATCAACGAACAGATGCGGCCGCGATCCGACGGGATTTTTAAACCCATCCGATCGAGATCTGGCCGACTTTCGGCCAGATCTCGATCGGGGAAGCCCGTCGGGGGCTCCCATACACGGGCCAATAAGCTGCCGACACTGTCTGTCGGCAGCTTTTATCGGCCCATGTATGGCCACCTTAACACTTTCTAGACAAACGCTGTCAGGTTGGAGTCAAAGGGAGTATGTCCTATGCCTGTCCCATTCCGTCAGTGCAGGGGGATCAGACTGAATACAGAAAAAAAAGGCCTCCATTTTCTTGAATCACAAATCGAATGAATTTCTGATAATGATATGCAAATGCTGTCAACTTTATTACCATTTATATAGAAATATTATATATTGACCAAAAAGTGGTCATACTGCTGACTGGCCTCTTTTACTTCTTTTCACCAAACGCACTACTGTGTCCTCATTCTGTCTCATAAATCATAGTCTTCAGACGTTTGGGAAAGTATTCCTATCTCTTGAATCAATGCGATACAGCGCGAATGAGACCATTTTCCTTTTAGGGGTGTATGGTAGAGAGAAGAATTTCTAGTGCTATATTTTGTCAAAGTCAAATGTAATTTATAGAGACATCACTTCAAATCATGCCGAACTGTCTTCAATTTAGCTGTCAGAACAGAGCAGAGATACAGCTTTATGCCATGGACTCAGGAGTCAGTGGAGCATTCCTTTTTCATTTATTTCATGACTGCCCAAGCTCTGCTGCACCAACGGGAACGGGAAAAGTCTTTTGATTGAGCCATAAACCTATTGCATTTGAGATCTCACAGGAGGAAGCCATGTTATTTCCATGATGACACATAACAGAATAGAAAACATGTCTCAGCATTTCATTTGCAAAACGATATTATTATTTGTCATATTTAAAGGTCCAACAAGACAAAAGACCCTACCTATGGCGCTATATGATTTAGAAATGTTCCAGGTTCTCCTCATCCGTAGACTTAATCTAGACGCATGAACGTCAACAGACATATGCCAAACAGATTCTACTTTGTTTGAATTTTAGGGGGTTTCAGCTAGTGAAAGATTTAAATATTATTGCGATGAGAAATCATCAATAGATACAGTACATACTGTATTCTTAGGAACCAGAGTAGGCATCTCCTCCAATATGCGTGCAGATTTACTAAAGGGTGAAGTAACATAGTAAGGCAAGTTCAACCTTTGAACTCTATTTTAACTTGCCTAACTGCCAGTTGATCCAGAGGAAGGCAAAGAAAACCCATCTGAAGCCTCTCCAATTTACCTCAGAGGGGGAAAAATTCCTTCCTGACTCCAAGATGCAATGGGACCAGTCCCTGGATCAACTTGTACTATGAGCTATCTCCCATATCCCTGTATTCCCTCACTTGCTAAACACCATCCAACCCCTTCTTATACCTATCTAATGTTTCAGCCTGTACCCCTGATTCACTTCCCAGCTCTCCCTGTAACACCCCTTTCCCTCCTCTAATCTCATTGGCTCCCTCCTGTCTGCTGGGAGGAGCTACTGGTGAATAAAGCATCCAACCCTTCCTTATACCTATCTAATGTATCAGCCTGTACTACTGATTCACTTCCTAGCTCTCCCTGTAACACCCCTTTCCCTCCTCTAATCTCATTGGCTCCCTCCTGTCTGCTGGGAGGAACTACTGGTGAATAAAGCATCCGACCCTTCCTTGTACCTATCTAATGTATCAGCCTGTACCACTGATTCACTTCCCAGCTCTCCCTGTAACACCCCTTTCCCTCCTCTAATCTCATTGGCTCCCTCCTGTCTGCTGGAAAGACCTACTGGTAAATAAATCATTAGAGAGATTATTATATGATCCCCTTATATATTTATACATAGTTATCATATCACCCCTTAAGCGCCTCTTCTCCAGCGTGAACATCCCCAATTTGGCCAGTCTTTCCTCATAGCTAAGATTTTCCCTTTACCAGCTTAGTTGCCCTTCTCTGTCCCCTCTCTAATACAATAATGTCCTGTTTGAGTGATGGAGACCAAAACTGTACGGCATATTCTAGATGGGGCCTTACCAGTGCTCCATACAGTGGAAGAATGGCCCCTCCTACATGAATCTCCGCCCCTTTTAAGACAGCTCAAGACCTTATTTGAAAATTTACCAAAAATATCATCCGCAGACACATCGTCAATTTACTAACATGTGCAGAGGACAATTTGCTAGCAAAAGAGACCGTTGCTAAAGCAGTTTCACGCCCTTCATCAGGCAAATTTTCACCCAGGCGAATGATGGTTAATATGCAAATTTAACAGAACGTTACCTCTTTCGCCAGAGTGTCCTTTGCCCATTTAGACCTGGCAAACTGATAAAATGAAGCTACATCCTCCTCAATCTTATGTCAGTGACATCATATCCTGTATGCTGAAAAGTCATAAAAGTTCTAAAAAACGCTGGTGTTTTTCAAATTTTAAAACAGGACTGCCTTCAAAAGTTCTAACTATTAAAAATTTTGTGTTAATTTTTTTTATTACCAATTTGAGGGGCATGGAAGATTTGTTTTAGGGTGGGCTCATGTCTAGGACAGAGGATCTCTTTTGTCTTTATTTTGCTTTCTTGGACATGTGTAATAATAAGTGGCCACTTCAAGCATTTGCACCAACATCACTAATAAAGACGTATATATGACCTATATGTACCCGCCCTATTCAAATTGACCTAAGTGTAAAGCTCCCCATAGACGCGCCGATTCTAATTGCCGAACGACCGATTTTAGGGAAGTCCGACCAATTCTTCGAAATTATCATGCGGTTAGAGGGATTCGAACGATCGTACATCTTACGATTTTTCAGCCGACATCTGTCCGGAAATTGATCAGCCAGGTTAAAAAATCTTTGTGGGTCCCAGTGCAATGTATCTATGTTTGCAGGGCCAAGCAGGCAGCTCCCCTTTGTTTTCCTGGCAAATTGGTCTTTTTAGTTGATGGTCAATTCTTACGATCGTTCCGAGAAAATCGTGGTCTCACGATGAGGATCGGATCTTTTAAAAATCTCAACATCTATGGCCAGCTTTAGTGTACTAACAAAATTTCGCTAGGCAGAAATGAACGTTAGTGAAAGATCACTATGAAATGCTCGCTCTGATGGATTAAGGCTAGCAAACTTTGCCAGCGTTCAACTACCTAGGTGCAACTTCACGTGTAATTGAATTAGCATAGTGGTAAGGAATTTGTGCCTGGCGAAGTGGCTCGGAGTGTGGTGAAGCCTTCGCAGGTGAAAATTCTGCCCCATGGTGTAAACAAGATGATTTCAAACACCACAGGGACATCATATCAAAACTGCCATGTAGTCATTATACCACACAATAGGGCCATTAAACTGATGTGACCCACAATGATATCACCTTACAGTGTATTTTGGCCAGTTCACTGCTCTGTTCATCTCTGCTGCTTGTAGGACACTACTAATACAACAGTTATAAAGGCCTTCTGAGACCACATCATACACGTTCACAATATTCTTATTCAGGATTTGTTTGATTTCAGTCTTCTCAAACTTCTGACCTGTTTCACAGATTTTTCCCCCTTTGTCTTCTCTCAATACTTGATGGCCATGAAGTTAAGTGCTACTTCTAGGAGAACCATTTGAGCAATGCTTGATTCCTGGTGGCCGCAGAAGGTTGAAAGCTCAAACTGTGTAACATGTGAAGGTGATTAAACCAAAACTGCTTGGTTCCTAGTCTCACACTTTTTATGTATGTTCTTTACCCAACTGTTCGTTTCCCATTATATTTTAGTAATAAACAGCGGTGGCTCTCAAAAATGCATGTCCTCATGAAGCAATCATATTATTAAACAAAACAGGTATTTTTAAAAGTAAAATTGGGGCACAAGCATCTCAAAGAAAATTGTAGTTGAACTCAAAAGGGAATCAGTAAAATGAATGAGTTTGCCCAACTACTGTATATACTGTATGTATTGCAGCCATTGTAGAGGCAGTAGGTGGATTGTGGTCTCCTAGGGGTTGTGTCAGGACAACTGAAAAAGTTAGATAAAACAGTGGGTTTTTTTGTAGTGGCTACAATGTTTTTGGGATGGCAGTTAATGGGTGGTCTGAATGGACAATCATTTGGCTTGGCATATTAGGCAGTTAGTTAGAAGCCTGCTCATTAAAGGGCTGTGGTTCTATGCAATATGAGTGCCCCGGAGAGCATGAGGGGGACCACTGTGGAAGTCAGAGATGGGAGGAATAGAGCCTGTGTGGAAGTATGGTGGCTCTTCCTCCTTGCAGCACTGGGTTCCTAGGTTCAATTCTGGCTTGGGCACAATCTGCAAGGAGTAGGTATGTGCTCCCCATGTCTACATGGGTTTCCTCCAGGTACTCTGGTTTCCTTCCACACTCCAAAAACCTACAGGAAGGTTAACTGGCCCCTGATAAAATTGGTCCTAGTGTGTATGAGAATGTGATGGAGACCTTAGATTGGGGCAGGGACCCATCTAAATGATCTATAATCCCTGTAAAGCCCTTTTTAAATTGCAGGGAAAAAAATCCTGAAAGAGACAAGAGTGGTGTAGTTTTGCTTCTTTACTTGAATTCTCGGTAGGGGACTGGTACTAATGAGGGTCTTGCTCCTGGTGTTTAGTTAGAGCTGAAGTTGGCAAGGATTTTGTTTTGTTTGTGCAACTAAAAATAGTTTGCCCAAATATATAATAAACTGGACATTTGCCCCTTCAAAAATGCCTCTTCTTAGATTTGAATCCTACATTGAATCCTGCTAAGAATTCCATGATTTGGTCATTCCTTTTAAAGCTTAAAGGAGAACTAAACTCCCTTTCTAATAAAAAACCCCTAACCCCCTACCCTCCATAGTGCCCCCTCCCTGCTCCCCCCCTGCAAAAGAAAAAAAACCCTAAACTGATAATCACCCCTTGTTGCAGAGTCAGCGCAGTGGAGCTCATGGGGGCCATATTGGCACGTGTGTGCAGTTGGAAATTTTTCCAGGCTCACTACAACTGCGTATGCACCGAAAGTGACAAAAATGCACCAGAAGAAGACCCAAAGATTACTGAAGCATCTGAAGATGGCCCCTGTGAGCTCCTCTGCGCTGACTCTGCAACAAGGGGTAATTACCGGCTTAGGGGTATTTACTTGTGTTAACTCATATGTGGGGCGAGCAGGGAGGGGGACTAAGGAGGGTAGGGGTATGGAGGGTAGGGGTTAGGGGGTTTTACTAGAAAGGGGGTTTAGTTCTCCTTTAAGGAAGACTTTGATACAACAAATCTCCCATGGGCGATACAAAATAGCAGAGTATTTGGCACATGTTCTTTTCTTTATAGGGGGTAATTGCTTTTACTTCACCTATGAAGGAACTACATGGCAATGTTTAACGGCAGGAACACGAGAGCCAGATGTTTGCTTGTGCTGATGTAGCCCATTTGTATATCCATCCCGCTGTCAGAGAGTTAGCCTAGAGCCATAGTTCATACAAGATCTCAAATGATCATTTCACAGGACACTGTAATTCTTTCATCCATTAATCATTCCCTTCGTTCTTAGTTATCCGGTAAATGTTGCTTCAGGGAACTGTGAGATATGATCCAAATTTTGAACGAAAATGGGGTGAAGTCAAATCTTGAAGAAAAAGAAAGTGGGTTACTGCATTTTAAATATCCGTCAATAGGAAAGAGTTTAATATAATAAACTTCATTCTCATACAACAGGGGTGTCCAAACTGCGGCCCGAGGGCCACATGCGGCCCAGGATACATATGAATGCGGCCCAGCTTGGTTCCCGAGGAAATGTCATGTCGCAAAGGATATAGGAGGGAGGACTCTGCCCATTGCCCAGTTAGTAATAATAATATAATAATAAGTTTATATAATATCCAGGTGTCCTATATTTCAGCGTATAGCTCCATCTTGTAATCAAACTGGCATTGTAGTTCTTTTCTGTGTATTTCCTTTAATTTACAAAAACGTGTTTGTGTATTTCATGTGTGGCCCCAGACAATCTTTCTTTTTCCAATGTGGCCCTGCGAGACAAAAGTTTGGACACCCCTGTCATACAATATTGTTCAAAGAATGATAAATAAAGTCAAGTGCAAAACTGAAATTCTAATGAATAAACATCTACTTATTATCTCTGCATCCTGCACTTTGCACCTTATTAGTAAAGTGAAGGCACAAATGTGTATTTGAAGGAAGGAGCAATTATTTGCTTTGCATTGCCTCTTGAATTATTAAATCAGCCCTTATTAATATTAAATTAATCATATTTTGCTTTGAGTACCATTAAATTGTAACAAACCAATATTTTAGGAAAAGTGGGGCAAGAATAGTGGTTGGATGCCAAAGAAACACTGAAACTAAAAGACTGGAAAAGTGTGTAAAAAAAATTGCCACCCAGCAGATTTTGCTCGAAACCTTTGCCACTCCATCACAGATACTATACCAACCAATCTGACCAAAATATATAGAGATAATATGCTTAGAACGGATCAGGGAAACATCAGATGACTCTTCTCTGCTCATTAACTTTATTTTCTAAGCAGATCAATGCGTCGTCTGTGAACTCACTGGACTGGACCTGCGCAGAAGGGTAAGTAACAAGTTAGGGGCATTTGCCCAGCAGGACGGGTAGGCCAGGGGGTAGGAGGGAGGGTGGGCAACACACGGGAGGGGGGGAGGCTTTTTTGCGCCAACTAGGTTTCCTTCCCCTTTAAGAATTACATTTTCAGCCGACTGTAGCCAGGCAGCTGAAATGAGCAGCAGTGGGAACTGTTGTTTCAAATTCATTGTTTTAACAATGTACAAAGCTTCTAATATCTTAAAAACTAGAAAAAAAAATACTTACATTATTCCAAGAGCGCTTTAAGAAATTGTACATTGTAATGTTTAAAAAGTTAACAATTTAATAGGTTCACTAAAATGCAGCTCCTATGGATACATTATCATGAAGAGAGTAGAAAAAAATGTAGTGTCTTTATCCCTTTGAAGGGCATTTCTGTATCCTTTGGTATTGTCCTTGTTGAGTTGCACAAGAGTAAATAAAGGAGTCATGATCTTTAAATCAGGGTGCAAAGTGGAAAATAAGTGGGTGCAATCTGCCAATTTTTTTGCATTTGCAAAGGGTCAGGTTCCAGCTGGTTACTCAAACAAAGTTGTTAACCAGTGGGTAGAACATTTGGATCTGGGTGTTGGGTCATGGGTCAGGTCTTGGGTCTCACATAGTGTTGACACCTTTTCTGGAAAAAAATACCGGCCTTCCTATATAATTACAATTGTGGCCTGAGTTAGTGGGGCACAGGATAAGTTGATGTGGAATGGGTATGACTAACCAAGAGGTGATGAGAGGGAATAGCCCGTTGTCACAGCCGGGCGGCGGGTCACTGGCAATGGGGAGAGTTAATTAAGTGGAGTTTTTTACCAAGTCCCAAGTTGGTTAATGGAGCTTGGTTGGTGGTGTTCCTCTCTAAGAGCAGTGGTCTCTGGGAGGGTATGTTTTATTGGTGGTATCATGCAGTCCTGCGTACCCATCATGCTAGAAGGCACAAGCGGCTGGTGGCTTATAGGATTGCATGCACCTAATTGGGTCCATTGCCAGGGGCCTTGCAGAGGATTAAAAAGTTAATGGTATATCACTGTTCATATTTATATGTTTATAATGTAGTTAATATAACTGTTATTGATATATGTGTTATCTATTGTTGAATAATCTTTTGTGCAATAAAGCTGTGGACAAAAAGACTCCAACAAATAAAATGTATGGTGAGTGAGTTGGTTATTCCTAGGCCAGTTTGGGGGAAAGCGGCAGGTATTTGTCCCTGCCCATGTCATGTTTTTTGCTCTCACCAACATCTGACCATGTCTCTTCCAGTTTGCAGAAGCAGCGATTCCTGTTGAATAGTGGGGACTGAGCAGCAGGTAAAGCAGTTGCAGCTCAGGTTGGATAGATGGTTCAAGCAGGTACAAATGTGGTTTGTGGGTCTGGGTTTCATAAACTGCACCTGTGACTGCCCCATGAATACAGCACAACCTGTGTTTTGCAGCACTGTATTCATGAGCAGCAAGCGGGATGAGGCCCCTTAGTGCTCTTGCACTTCTTGGGGGTAAATGATGTCTCCAAAGGTTTGAAGACACCAAAACAAGAGAAAGTTAAAGAAATATTTACATTAGATTTATTTTATAAATGGATGGGGTTAAAAGTTCTAACTTCAGGGCCACAGAATCATATTATAACAAGTTTCCTTAACAAACCTCATCTGGAATAGTCAAATAGGATATACAATGGTAAACTTGTACTTGAGAAATAGTGAAACAAATACAGACTTTCACAATCTGCATTGGCTTTAGGGAATATCATTTCCAAATGTAAATCTGCCAGCACTTGGCATCAACAAAAATAGATACAAGTTATTTGTGAATATGAAATGCATTGAGGAGACGCAAGAAGCCCCCAGAGAAAGGCATGGGGGTATGGCTGCTGAAAATAATAATTTAAACATCAAATTATAAGAAATCGACTGAAATGTTTCTCACCTGTTCTTCAGAGCATCCTAAGTTTGAAGGCGTATTTTTATGTTCCTCCAGTAGATTCATCTTTTTGCCTTCTGATACATGTAAATTGCTTTTTCCTCCTTAAATTGCCTGATCTTATAAAACTATTGTAAATGATAAAATGTCGCTCCAGGAACAAACTCTGGAGTTTATTAGAGAAGTCCGTAGGGACAACTTTACTGGAACACAAATAATTAGGATAAACAAACAGATTTGACAATTTTTCAGTATTCTTTGGATTTGCTACTGTAAGTTTTATATTTGGGCTTCTTTATCTATGAGTGAGGAGAAGTAGGAGGGAAACTGAAGCAAAGACTGGAACGAAAGTTGGGATACCGACCTGTTTTTCCTCTTATTTCAGGAAAACTTTCTGGATTGTCAAATAGTTTGTTTATCTTTTGAACATACTATAAGAGCACCTAAAATTCCTTGTGTACCACTACCCCTGCATCTCCATAACCAATGGTGCTGTAGATCTGCCTGTGCCAACCAGAAAACTAGATTGGACCACAGTGTGCACTGTCATTCATGATGGTCATCTTGTTGCAAAAATGCACTTAGTGAGTAGCGATGACTAGCTTGTTGCAGAATATGTGTGGTGAGTTGTAATGACCATCTTATTCAGGAATGGGTATGGAGTTTGTTCCAGAATAGCGATAAACAGCTTGTTCTAGAATCTGTTTGTGAATAGGAATGGCCATTGAGTAGCTGTGACCAGACAGTTGGTAGTTATGATCAGATTGTTCCAGAATGTGTTAGTAGTTACGACAAGCTTCTTTAGAAATGTGTATTGGGGTTTATGAGTATAAATTACCAATGAGTAGTGATGACCAACTTGTTCTAGAAAATGCTTAGTGGGTGGTCATGATAAGCTTCTTCAAGAATGCATGTTGGGTTGTCGAGTAGGGAAAGGAAGTAGTGATGGCCTTCTTGTTTTAAAATGTGTTTAGTGAAAAGTGATAACCAGTTCATTCTAGAATCTGCTTAGTAAGCAGCCATGACCCACTTGTTCTAGAAACTGCTTAGTGAGACATCATAATCAGCTTCTGGAGAATGTGTTTGGAGAGAAGCTTGTAATGAACACTCACTGGGGTGACCAGTTTGCAGTGATGGCTAGAATGTGTTTAGTGAGGAGTAGTGACAAGATTGTTCTAGGAATCTGCTAAGTGAGATGTCATGACCAGCTTCTTCAGGAATGTGTTTGGAGTTTGTGGATAGGTGTGAGCAGTGATGGCCATCTTGCTTTAGAATGTGTTTAGTGAGGAGTAATGACAAGATTGTTCTGAAATCTACTTAGTGAGAAGTCATGACCAGCTTCTTCAGGAATGTGTCTGTAATTCGTGGATAGGAATGGCCAGTGAGTAGTGATGACCAGCTTGTTCTCTAATCTAGTACGTAGTTACGTAGTCTTGACCAACTTCTGCTGGAATGTGTTTTGGGTTTGTAGGTAGGCAAGTCCAGTGAATAGTGACGGCCAACTGGTTTTAGAATGTGTTTAGTTAGTACTGAGTAAAGATTATCAGCTATTTCCAGAATCTTTCTATAAATGTATGTAGTAGTGCAAAGCTTCCTTCAGTAGCAGTCAGTAGTGAGAAATTGTGTTACAAAATAGTGTTTGTTTACAACTAATCCTGTGAATTCCTGTAATCAAAATATTGCCCCCTCACCCTGCTTGAATAACTTACCCATGCTAACCTTAGTTTTATAATGAACAAACAAAAATACCGGCCTACAAACAGAAATCCACCACCAGTTCCAACATTTTTACTACTTCTATCTGGGTAAAGTAGTTTTAAATCACTGTGTTCCACAATCCTCTGGAACCTAATAATTAGCATAAACCCAACATACTCTCTCATGATATTATCCACTACTAACATGAACTAGCAAACACAAGCCACCCATTTGTTTATATACAGAATATATATATAGATGTTAAAGATGGAAACCCAATGTCAAAATGATCTGTTCCTTTGTTTTTGAGATTCAGCTCTGAGCTCTGGGAGAACCAATGCCACCAAAATACACATTGCAGCAGATATATATATATATATAGACTTGATTATTCCCGTACTGAGAAAATGGGATTTCAGTTCCATAACCGGGACAATAAATATTAGAGATTCAGTCTCGGAGTAAGGAGCTGAGGCTTCAGATTAGATCAGTTCAATGTATTTGGGGAGGTGAGTCGGGTCCTGCTGATTAAACGCCTAATCAAAAACAAATCCAAAGATCAAATCATATCGGCTTCCCTTCAGGCGTTTGATATCATGGGAAAATCTTGAGTCCCAGAAGGTCTTTAGCAATAAGTAATAGAGCCTATATTTTGCCGTGGTCTGAATGGACTGTGGATAAACCATTGGCCTTTGTGATTCAATTAAAGCTGGATGTTAAATGTATTTAAGTCAACTGGAGCTAAGAGTAAGCATGGCAGTGGAGAAATAGTTATTACTGCTGCCTGCAACACTGGAGTCTTGGGTTTCATTCCAGTTACGAAGCACCTATCTAGTACTACCAATCCCTATTTCTGTAGGGAAATGAGAGAGAGCAGACAGTAACCCTTCCAACACTTTCCTCTTGTCTCTATATATTAGGTACCTATCTAGTGTTACCAATCCCTATTTCTGTAGGGAAATGAGAGAGAGCAGACAGTAACCCTTCCAACACTTTCCTCTTGTCTCTATATATTAGGTACCTATCTAGTGTTACCAATCCCTATTTCTGTAGGGAAATGAGAGAGAGCAGACAGTAACCCTTCCAACACTTTCCTCTTGTCTCTATATATTAGGTACCTATCTAGTGTTACCAATCCCTATTTCTGTAGGGAAATGAGAGAGAGCAGACAGTAACCCTTCCAACACTCTCCTCTTGTCTCTATATATTAGGTACCTATCTAGTGTTACCAATCCCTATTTCTGTAGGGAAATGAGAGAGAGCAGACAGTAACCCTTCCAACACTTTCCTCTTGTCTCTATATATTAGGTACCTATCTAGTGTTACCAATCCCTATTTCTGTAGGGAAATGAGAGAGAGCAGACAGTAACCCTTCCAAAACTTTCCTCTTGTCTCTATATATTAGGTACCTATCTAGTGTTACCAATCCCTATTTCTGTAGGGAAATGAGAGAGAGCAGACAGTAACCCTTCCAACACTTTCCTCTTGTCTCTATATATTAGGTACCTATCTAGTGTTACCAATCCCTATTTCTGTAGGGAAATGAGAGAGAGCAGACAGTAACCCTTCCAACACTTTCCTCTTGTCTCTATATATTAGGTACCTATCTAGTGCTACCAATCCCTATTTCTGTAGGGAAATGAGAGAGAGCAGACAGTAACCCTTCCAACACTTTCCTCTTGTCTCTATATATTAGGTACCTATATAGTACTACCAATCCCTATTTCTGTAGGGAAATGAGAGAGAGCAGACAGTAACCCTTCCAACACTTTCCTCTTGTCTCTGTATATTAGGTACCTATCTAGTGTTACCAATCCCTATTTCTGTAGGGAAATGAGAGAGAGCAGACAGTAACCCTTCACACTTTCCTCTTGTCTCTATATATTAGGTACCTATCTAGTGTTACCAATCCCTATTTCTGTAGGGAAATGAGAGAGAGCAGACAGTAACCCTTCCAACACTCTCCTCTTGTCTCTATATATTAGGTACCTATCTAGTGTTACCAATCCCTATTTCTGTAGGGAAATGAGAGAGAGCAGACAGTAACCCTTCCAACACTTTCCTCTTGTCTCTATATATTAGGTACCTATCTACTGCTACCAATCCCTATTTCTGTAGGGAAATGAGAGAGAGCAGACAGTAACCCTTCCAACACTCTCCTCTTGTCTCTATATATTAGGTACCTATCTAGTGTTACCAATCCCTATTTCTGTAGGGAAATGAGAGAGAGCAGACAGTAACCCTTCCAACACTTTCCTCTTGTCTCTATATATTAGGTACCTATCTAGTGCTACCAATCCCTATTTCTGTAGGGAAATGAGAGAGAACAGACAGTAACCCTTCCAACACTTTCCTCTTGTCTCTATATATTAGGTACCTATCTAGTGCTACCAATCCCTATTTCTGTAGGGAAATGAGAGAGAGCAGACAGTAACCCTTCCAACACTCTCCTCTTGTCTCTATATATTAGGTACCTATCTAGTGTTACCAATCCCTATTTCTGTAGGGAAATGAGAGCAGAGCAGACAGTAACCCTTCCAACACTTTCCCTTTGCAAAGAAAGTTTGTTGCCCTTGGATAATGAGAGGATGTAGAGCAAAGACTAGTTAAGAGAAGAGGCATTCATACAGTACAGTGTCCATTCTCAAGGCTTCTAGTTACTGCAGAGACACAAGAAATTTTTGGGCATAATCCTACTCCTTTGCACAGCATAACAATGCTCTTGACTTCAGTTTATTTTCAATTCCTTTCCATGTGAAAAAGCTTCTGTTCTCAATCTCCCTACGTTTAGCTCTGATAAGGAAGCGGCCGCCATGCTGGGACTGAAAGACGTTAAAAGTAACATGGAGATTGGGAGCAGCAGCTTCCCAGCGAAGGTCCGTGAAAGAGATCAGGTCAGACTGCGAGTAGCAAAACACATTCCAGAGTTCCAATAACTTTCACAGCCAGGATGGACATTTGGCACTGGGTAATTTAACAAGGCACCGGTATCAGAAGGATGGGAAAATATCATGAAATGCAGAACATGCAGAGGGGAAGGGGCAGTGTAAATAAAGGGAAAGTGAGAGTAAAACTGAAAGAGTGGAGCATAATCCTATTATGAGCATCTCTGCCACGTCTAAATTAATGGAAAACAACGGTGAAAAACTGGAAACAAAGGGCCAGCATTAGGATGGAACAAGTGGTGGGACTACTCCTTTTAGTGGAGAGACACACAAAAAAGGTATAAGGAATAAATGGGACAGCACAGCAGCAGGGAGAGTAGTGGGCAGAGAAGTGAAATAGACCAACAGGAGGAGCTTAACAGAACAAGGAATGGATTAAGTTGGAATCGAATAAAAACTAAATGGTGAAAAGGGGAGAAATGGAGGGTGGTCAAAGGAATGAGAAGTAGAGGGATTAGAGATGAAAAGAAAGAAGAATGGGCTATCCCTCTGGCATATTTGAGTTTAAAGAAGTGCTCATAATCCATTGTCTGTAGTGATCTTACTGTAATTTCTTGGGTTAATATGATCATAATGCATTTCTGCCATGATCTCACTGTCAAGTCTTGGGTTAATGTGATCATAATGCATTTTTGCATTGATCTTACGACCATTGGGTTAATGTGCATATGATGCATTTCTGCAGTGATCTTACTGGCATGTCTTGGGTTAATATGATCAAAATGCATTTCTGCCATGATCTCACTGTCAAGTCTTGGGTTAATGTGATCATAATGCATTTTTGCATTGATCTTACGACCATTGGGTTAATGTGCATATGATGCATTTCTGCAGTGATCTTACTGGCATGTCTTGGGTTAATATGATCATAATGCATTTCTGCCATGATCTCACTGTCAAGTCTTGGGTTAATGTGATCATAATGCATTTTTGCATTGATCTTACGGCCATTGGGTTAATGTGCATATGATGCATTTCTGCAGTGATCTTACTGGCATGTCTTGGGTTAATGTGATCATAATGCATTTCTGCATTGATCTTACTGCCATTGTTTTAATGTGCTTACAATGTAGTTTCACACTGTAAAAAAGCACCTATCTAATGCTAACATTTCCTATTGCTGTTACACCATCCCGCTTTCTAAAACGTAATTTTAATTATTTTGCAAAGAGCAAACTACTGAATTTGCATATTTTCTTTTGGTTCTATCTACTGTACCTTTAAGCACAATCTGTATTATACAATGAATAGGTAATAACATAGTTACGTCTCGATTGCGACCTATTAAAGATAGAAATATTCCCAACAATCGTTTTATCTCCAAGCTTCGTCCTTATTTGTTTATCTTTTTGTTAAACTATTGCCTCTGATATGTCCCTATTTATTGAGGACTTGTCTGCTTTTTCTGACATTTGTTATATATGTCTTCATGACTGCATTTAACAGGCTGCATTTTGATTCTGCTTGTTTTCTGGTAAAACTTCATAAAATATTTGAAAAACAAGCTTCGTCCAGCAGAGCCAGCGCCAGGCGCTACTTCCATGGGGCTAATTTATGATTTCAGTCTAATAAAGTCTTTTAAGAAACATTTCACTTTTTAACGATGATGTTATTCATAAGTCTCACTGCCAGTAATTAGCATATTGAACTGAATACAAATCTGACAGTTAATTGAGTCAGGGAAAATATTCATTAATAAATCTGATGTAGCGGTAGGACAGTTCGTATAATGTAATTAAAAGATTGGCTTGTGCTGCTTTCATGTCGTACTACAAAGTCATTTAACTCAAGGTAAAAGTTACTTTGCTTCAGCTGCAAGGGAACCATAAATAGGAGGATTTTAATATTCTTCTAGATCAGCGCATTTTTTTCTGTATCACAATATATATTGATCTTAATATAGTAAAATAGGAAATGGGATTAAATATTTTGAGAACACGAAATGCGTAAGGCTGTAATCCACACTTGAACTCTAATAAAGAACTGATTTACTACTACTGCGTGGAGGACTGCTCTTTGAGTGCCGACCCTACAAACAATACGGTGACGTCCGCTCTATTATGCTGAAGGCCTGGGGCAGAGCACCTGGGCCTCCCCTCGTTCATGTGGTGAGTCTTTTTTTGAAAAGAAATGTTTGTGATGACACCAAAAGGCAAGACAAACCATTTCTAATAGTATCCATATGCTGAGATATAATTTATTAAAGGAGAACTAAAGCTTAACTAAAGAAGTAGCTAGAAATGTTGTACATGATGTTTTGTGCTTCTGTACCAGCCCAAGGCAATCACAGCCCTTTAGCAGTAAAGATCTATGGGGCAAATTCACTAAGCGCCGAAGCGCCGAACGCTAGCGTTACTTCGCTAGGGTTTGGCATTTTCGTTACGGCGCAAATTCACTAACGAACGCTGGCGTAGTTTCGCTAGTGTTACTTCGCACCCTTACGCCTGGCGAAATTTCGCTAGCGATGTAACTACGCAAATTCACTAACGCACGCAGTGTACTGAACGCTACCTTTTACGCTAGACTTCCTTCGCCACCTCAGACCAGGCGAAGCGCAATAGAGTAGATAGGGATTGCTTCAAAAAAAGTCAAAACTTTTTCTAAGTCCCAAAAAACGCTGGCGTGTTTTCTACATAATGGGTGATAGGCTGAAAAAGATCGAAAACATTTTTGGGGCTCCCCTCCTTCCCCCCTACATTTCCTGACTCATGGCAACTTACCTAGACAGTGGGCACATGTGTAGGGCAAAATAAAAATTTTATTTGAGGTTTTGAAGGTTTTCTAGGCATTTGTAGTGCTGATACGTGTTCCTCCATTGAAATTTGAATTTGGCGCCGTATGCAAATTAGCCTTCGCTAGCGTAACTTCACTTCACTTAGCCACTCACAATATACAGTACACATAGAATAGAAATGTCACAATATAAGGCTGATTAGTAATTAATACACATAATTACTACATGGCAGCACAGAAACCAGTGCAATTAGCATCAGAATTGAATAATCAGCAAACCTGTAGCATCAGCTTATATTACAGCCAGGGAAGCTCATTTTCTGCTGGATAATTAGTGACGAGCCCTAAGCTTAGCTTCTCAACAGCCAATCAGAGCCCACTGAGCATGTGAGTGTCACAGACACTTTCCAAGATGGTGACCCCCTGTGACAAGTTTGAAGTCCTGGATCATTGCTGCTATTGACAAGCTCAAACTTTAGACTCGTGCAATAAGTTCAGAGTATAAAATATGGCATTTTTAGCCATATTCAGTTTTAGGGTTTAGTCCATTAATCCTTATCCAGTGTTGGACTGAGCCAGCAGGACACGGGGGAAAAACCCATTGGACTTCAGCCTTTGTGGGCACTGCTGACCCATAACTGCTCCCCTCTGACCTCCCCAACTGACTGTGACTCAAAAGGAGATAACAAGGTATGTACAGTGGAGGGAGAGGGGGTTGGAGTGCAGGTATTGTTTGGAGGACCTGACCTTGTGATTGGTGGAGGTGGCAACCCAGATCCTGCAATCTGATGCTAGCCTTATCATAATCAACAAGTAAGTGGTGAGCACTCCTGCTGACTTCGCCAATCTCAAAGTGCTCAGTGCATTAATTCTATTAAATGAAATTTATAGAAATGAAATATTTAAATATTATCTAGTGTAATGTCATTAAATGCAATAAATGTGGCCAGGAGCAGCATCAACCAATCAGCAGGTAGCATTTATTGGTCACCTGTTGCTATGGATTAGAATTTCTGGGCAAACAGTGTACTTTTTATGACATATAGGAATATGGGTAATTTCCTTATTCAAGAACAGTGTGCAAGTGATTTTGGACGTGTTTCCTGCAATATTTTTTTTACCAAGAATGCAAAATTTTCCCAGAATTCCCAGTGTGTGCATTTTGATCTAAATGGTACTCAATTACAAAGAGCATTTCCCAAATGCCATTATTTCTGTGTAATTTGTTCAGGTATAATTACACTGCACATATTGACCCTGGGCATAGTTGAGACCTTGAGTTTATCATAAGCCTGAATGTGGAAGTGACTTAAGGGTTCCCCAACATCAATATGCTGATTTGGCGTTTAATGGATGTCTTAAAGGGATGGTTCACCTTTAAATTAATATTTAGTTTGTTATAGAATTGTTAATTCTAAACAACTTTCCAATTGGTCTTCATTATTTATTATTTATTGTTTTTAATTATTTTCCTTCTTCTTCTTATTCTTTCCAGCTTTCAAATGACTGAAAAGGTTAGATTACATCAGGTTTATTTAATCCAACGTTTCACATCCTTCTTGGAGCCTTAGTCAGGGAAAGAAAAAAAAAAACGAAGGCTCCAAGATGGAGCTGAAACGTTGGATTAAATAAACCTGATGTAATCTAACCTTTTCTGTTGTTGGCTACATTTTACTTGGCGTGCCGTCATCTGCTGGGATATATATATATATATATATAATTTTATTTAAATTCATATGTATATTCATATTTAATTTTGACATCTGCCATGGGGCCAGACATGTTGTTAGTTTCCCAGGTGCCCTTAATAATGTGCCTTGATAAACTTCAGTATCATTACTTTTTTGGAGATTTTTGCAGTCATGAAAGAGCCATATAGCTGTAATTTGTTGGTTGTGAAAGGACAATTCTTTACAAAAGTTTCAGAAAAATAGGTTTCTGTATTTTATATAATGTCTAGAGGCATACCCCATGACATAGGTAACTAATAGTAATAAGGGGCAGGGAAAAAGTAACAGAAAATTTACTGGGGATAAATATATCCCATTAGCAATAGCATATCAGATTCTTCTGGGTTTATGTACTTATTTGGAAATGATTCCTCTATGTATCACTTAAATATTTTCTACTATCAGCATTCTCATTTTAGTGGTTTTAGAGGTTTTTGAAAGAACAAATAAACTCATTATCGCTTAAATCCAAAATTCTGTGTAATTCATAAAAAGTATGAATGAAAAATGCAGAAAGAGGCGCTAAAAAATATGAAAGCCTCTAAAAGTCTCAACGGCTATAAAAAAGTCCCAAAAGGATCAGCACAGCTACTACCATTTTACTTGGCAAATTTGAGTTTTTTTTGTGGATTTTTCGAGAATTATAATCTCCCCTCCATTTATACAGGCCTGGATTTGTGGAAAGGCCACCTAGGCCCGGGCCTAGGGCGGCAGGATTTTAGGGGGGCGGCATGCTGCCCAACCACACCCACATTGGTTCAAAAACACTGGGAATGCGATGGAGATACAATATTTTTTTAATTCTCCTATGTGCCAATCCCCATTGATGATGAAAATTTGCACGAATAAAGGGTAGGGGACAGGGGCGGCAAATGGCAGTGGGCCTAGGGGTGCCCACTATGTAAATCCGGCCCTGCATTTATATTTATGCATTTAAATATATTTGGGTGTATTTTTATGCTAAACCAAACTTCCTTTCGATAACAATTATCAGTTTTCCCAAACCAGTACGATGCATTTGGTCCCTGATTGAACTTGACTTCAATTTTTGAACAAGGTCTAGAAAATATGAGCCAAATGAGTTTATGTATTTGTACCTAATGGACAGGCCATGAATGATACATGCCTACATGCCAGTTAGGTAGCTACTTCTATTCCCCGAGTAATATCACTATATTAGTGTTTCCTAAGTTATTTCCAATTTTCATCTGCAGGATTTAGAATGCTGAGCTTTAAAACCAATGTATTGAGGCGCATTTCATATTCTTGATTTGGACATTTATATACAGTATATGATATTTATAACCACCAAGAAGGGGAGAAAAAAAAATAAGAATAATATAAAACAAAATCAGAGATCCTTTCTGTGATTTCAGCCAGAAACAGACATTTGACAGGAATATTTCATCATAAATCCAGTAGATATAATTTGCAAACTAATCCGGGAGAGGGATGTTTTATGCAGATTTAGGGAGGGCAATCCTTCACTGGTTGGCATGTACTTTCAGAGAACCTATAATGAAAATAAAAAGAGACAGCATACTGTATTTCACAAATTAAATAAACAAGGACAAACAGAATATATATCGCAATAGACTGCTCTTGGAATCCACATGGAGATAAGTGGTGATAATTTAATATAACAAATGGGAAGTTTCAGTTTTAAACCAGTAGATTTTGTTTCTCATTCACTTTACTTCTTTAGAAGAAGGTAAAAAGTGTAGCAAGATGTGTAGCCACCTTGAGTTGCCCAGTTTAAGGCTATTTAAGTGGCTTGCGTAAAATGCGTAAGGCTGCTTGGGTCTGAGCATCATCCACAAATATTTTTAATAGTAAAAATTTGCACCAGTGCAATCCATTAATAATGCAATGGCCTAAGTGTTATTTAAATTCTGAAATATACAAAGGGACCCCTATTACTATAAAAACAAACCAACTCTTAACCAATGCATAGCCATCACCAAGCAATTATTCACCCATTCTAATGGTAGATGACACATAGGGGCACATTTACTATTTGTCGAATATCGAGGGTTAATTAACCCTCGATATTCGACTGTCGAAGCAAAATCCTTCGACTTTGAATATCGAAGTCGCAGGATTTACCGCATTTAGTAAGATCGAACGATCGAAGGAAAAATCGTTTGTTCGAACGATTTGAAGGATTTTAATCCATCGATCGAATGATTTTCCTTCGATCCCAAATTGGTAGGAAAGCCTATGGGGACCTTCCCTATAGGCTAACATTGGTGCTCGGTAGGTTTTAGGTGGCGGAGTAGGTGGTCGAAGTTTTTTTTAAAGAGACAGTACTTCGACTACCCAATGGTCGAATAGTCAAACGATTTTTAGTTTTAGTCGAAATCGTAGTAGCCAATTCAATGGTCGAAGTAGCCAAAAAAATATTTCTAAATTCGAAGTATTTTTTATTCTATTCCTTCACTCGAGCTAAGTAAATGTGCCCCATAGTGAATCACTCAGTTAGATCCATGTGAGAAAGGATCTACCTGCTAAATGTTTACATGAGTTGCCTTCAGTCTCAGGCAGAGTAATAACAGTATACAACCCAGCCTTGGGCAAGAAAGTCAATATCAATGAATGCAGCATTTTATGTGATATAATGTTTAATTCCTTATGACAGCATAATCCCAAGACTGGCAGAGCTACAGTGAGTGAGAATAATATTGTATGAGCATTCATACGTCCTGAATGCAATATTGAGATAACTCAACTGCCTTGTATTTTTAAAATACATGAAGTTATAAATACTGTTGTAATTGCACTTATATTATTGACACAGAGACATAGTTGTGTGTCTGCATGAATGTAAGGTAGCTATGTTATATTGTGTAGCATCAAGGAGTACCTGACATGGTACTGTTCAATAATCTGTTGACTAATCTGTATCCCTAATCTGAATAAATCATCATCAACAAATTGAGACACTGCCATTCCAACATAGGCCTCTCCAACAGACTCTTTGCTTTGATCCTTGGGTATGTACAGTAGTTCTCCAGCAAAACTATTTGAATCATTATTAGAGACATGGAAGAGAACTAATTATTGAGCCAATAAGTGGATTTGTAATGAGTCAATTTAGGATTTGGTTACAACCGTTCGGTTAGAAGTGTAACTTGAATTGATTACCCCCCGAGACCCATTGACTCATTGCTTCGCCTCTTCCCAGTTCATTAATGATTGGAAGCATTACCCAATACCCATAATTAACTGGATAAAGTCACTAATGACTAGTTGATTAAAACTGTGTGACATTAGCATGATGGTAGCTAAAGTGACGTGGTGCATAGATAAATGAGTCACCGATTTGTCTCCTGGGAATCCCTCCCAACGTCAGTAGAAATGTATTTTACAAACAAGATGGAGATTTGAAGTTTCTATGGTGGCTTCAAAAGACCTTGTTATTGTATAATTTGTCTCAATTACATGGAAATAAAGAAAAACTGACCACCTTCGAATAAGTTTGGTGATAGACAACATAGATTCCTGTAATTTGCTTTGTCCTGGGAACATTCTGATACTTTGATTGGCTGAAGGTTGGGATAACCTGTGGATATTCCAATGGTTCCATTTTCTACATGTTGTCTATCGCCCTACCTATTCAAAGGTGGTCAGTTTTTCTATATAACTTTTCCTAATCCAGATGACAGTTGGTGCTCTAAGTGGTCCACCCTAAGTCATGCCACAATGCTCTGAACCCTTATTTCCGATTCTTACAACCTGTGATTGGTTATTTTTGTGGTCTACTGACTACCTACACGTTCCCTGTTTGGACATTGTTGTATTAAGAACCTCCTACTATTGTGTGAAAATATAATCAAAATATCTGATTATGATGGAAGCTTACATTAAGCACATTTGTACAATGAAGCAACATATGATTTGAAAAGTGTTTTTTCCTCTCCCTGAAGCTTTCTAGCCGTCCTGTATAACCAAGGGCTGACTCATTTGCATGTCACAGAAATTACTTTTTTGTCAATAATCAAATGCAATGTTCCCAACAGTTATGTGATCTGAAGAATTCTTAAGTTATACAGTGGCCTCCTATTTAGTAGTCAACGTTTTCTACGTAAGATAAGATTTATTGTGTATATATAACAGTGTAATACGTAACACCATAAATGACTTGACCAGCAGGGGTGGCTTTGTAAATATTGAAGTCTAAAATGTTTATTGTTTTATTGCTGTCAATTTAGTGATGATATTAACAATTTAGGGATTTTGTCACCAAGATTTGCAAAATATTGCCCAATGTATTGGAACTAATTGGTGTTTTTTTGACTTGCATCAAACACATTTTAGTCAATGGGTGTTTATTCTTGAGTTTTTTATCCTGGCGAATGCACCAAATCAATGGCCATTTTTTCTCCCTCCAAATGCGGCAGAGTGATTGTATTCCGAAATTTTTTCACACCCCAAATGCATTGACGACAATGCACGTTTTTTTTCTCAAATCAAATCCATTGAAGTCAATGGGTCATTTTTTGTTCTTTTGTTTTCTTTTTACTGCAAAACAAAATGCGTGGTGAAATTATAGCGCAGATCCATGAAAATGATGACAATGTAAATTTCACTGCAAACCTGTCAGCCAAAAAATTTGCTCATTTTTATCTATGTTTTTCTTTCCAATTGCTTTATCCGTTCATGAAGAAAACCACGGGGCCTCAAAAATATAATAGATGTCTTATTTTTATTAGTATATGATTAATAAAGTAAACATTTCCCACTGGCCCTACGCGTTTTGTGCCCTTAAGGCATTTGTGCCTTAAAGGGATCCTGTTATCGGAAAACACGTTTTTTTCAAAACACATCAGTTAATAGTGCTACTCCAGCAGAATTCTGCACTGAAATCCATTTCTCAAAAGAGCAAACTGATTTTTTTACATTCAATTTTGAAATTTGACATGGGGCTAGACATTTTGTCAATTTCCCAGCGGCCCCTGGTCATGTGACTTGTGCCTGCACTTTAGGAGAGAAATGCTTTCTGGCAGGCTGCTGTTTTTCCTTCTCAATGTAACTGAAGGCGTTTCAGTGGGACATGGGTTTTTACTATTGAGTGTTATTCTTAGATCTACCAGGCAGCTGTTACCTTGTGTTAGGGAGCTGTAATCTGGTTACCTTCCCATTGTTCTGTTAGGCTCCAGGGGGGGAGGTGTGATATCACTCCAAATTGCAGTACATCAGTAAAGAGTGATTGAAGTTTATCAGAGCACAAGTCAAATGACTTGGGGCAGCTGGGAAATTGACAATATGTCTAGCCCCATGTCAGATATCAAAATTGAATATAAAAAAATGTGTTTGCTCTTTTGAGAAATGGATTTCAGTGCAGAATTCTGCTGGAGCAGCACAATTAACTGATTAATTTTGAAACATTTTTTTTTCCCATGACAGTATCCCTTTAAGGGCATGAAATGCATAGGGACTGTGGGAAATGTTTATTTTTTTTATCATATACTGATAAAAATAAGACTTTTACTATATTTTTGAGAGCCCAGTGGTTTTCTTCAATAACTTGAAATACCAGCCAAGGCCCTGCACGTTACTTACATTTGCAGGTACATTTTTTATTCAAAAGTTATTCTGCCCATGGCCCAACACTGATATGCACCAGTTACCCAATTTTTTTTTTGTACTGATAAAGGTGGTTGAACCCGCTGAAGACCTACTCCAAGACAAACTGCAGAATCAAAAACTGTTGGGAGAAATAAAAACAAGAAAAAATATTACGGAACAAGCACATTATCCCAAGCACAATTAGCCATCCCAAAATAACTACATTTCTACCCCACTAATGGCATATTTCTCATAACCAAATTACATTGTTTAAGTCTTATAAAATATAACTTACAAGCCAGGGATTGTCTAATAGTCTGCAATAAGATGCCTCCAATCCATTCCCTACATAAAAATGTGCACAGTAAATCAAAATCATAGTCCATTAAACAGATTTTATACCTATTCCGGAGAGAGAAGCGTTGACAAGATGCGGAATAAAGCAGCAATTGTTACAGCATTGTTGTGAAGAAGTAAAACAATTGATGGAGGTATAAATTATAAATAGAGAACTTTGGCAAGTGCCGGCTTGTTCGTTCAGGGAAATGTAAGAGTTATTTTCACTTTTTTTAAAACCGTTGCTCAGTTTTGCATTAAAAACACATTATTTTATAGAAATGGCACTTGAGAGAGATATGGAGCGCCGTGAGAGGCAGGTGGAATAGGATGACGTTCACACATTTCAATGGTTCATCAACTCATCGGAGAAGAGATCACTGGGCATAGAGAAATTTACACTAAATATTTATGTCTCTTTCTGAAACTTCAATTTTCTGGGGTTTTTTGGTTTTATCTCAGCAGTTCCTTGGGGAGGAACCTCAATAGACAATCATAATTTTTCTCCAATTATATCATTTTAGGTATGGTTTGAGTGTAGACTCATTATATACTAATATTAATTGTCTTGACCATAGAATTTGTTTGAGAATGGAGAATCAAAAAAGTGCAATATACAAATCTCTGACAAGAAATTCCAAAAACATGGGTTCTTTATCCTTTTTATACATCAGAAGAACATGTATCTGCATTGAATAAAACTAGATACTCTTACTTTTAATCCTATACTAGCCTATATAACAGAATGATCAGTGGTACCTGGTACAGATGCAACTAGTAAGAAGGATCACAAGTTTCAAGAAAAACAAAGTGGGAATTGGAGAAAGTCATTAGACCCCAAAACATGGATGACAGGTTTTACAGGGCACTTCACATAGGGCAGGCATAGGTGGACTGCAGTGGAGTAACCCTTATATGTCTCAACGACTGTAGGAAAAATAAGGAACAGGGCACTCCAACTGAATATATTGTTGATTATTACAAAAAAAAAACAACCAAGCGTGTTTTGATCCCTATTGTAGGGGGTCTTAGTCAGGGGCACATGGAAAAATAGAAACAGGCAACTTGAATCAAAACAATGATCACAATTAATTCCCCTTTTGTTGATCTAATTGAGCACATCAAGGCTCAGCTTTCATTGTTGCTCTGCTAACTTACCTGGAATGGAATGGAGATGGGGCAAATTGGTGGGTACTTGGCTTGGTTACTACTCTTAGGGGGTTATATTATAAAAGGCATTAACTTTGCCCAGGAGCATTAACCTATAGCAACCAATCAGCAGGTAGCATCACCTGTTTAAATGAAAACATCTTATTGGTTGCTATGGGTATCTGCTCCTGGACAAACTTACTGCCATTCATTAAATATGGGGGTTACACAGGTATTTTATTTGCTACTAATCTGTATTTTACTGGACCACCCATGCTCGGGTACTATCTCCCACTAATTGTACCACTGTATATGCAGAATATATAGTGAAAATGTTATCCCCTATTGTAGATGTATAAGGATATTATAATTCACAGGGGAACTCTGAGCTGACTTCTGGTATATTTTACAATACGGAGTGCATTATGGTATGGTTATCAACATCTAATCTTCAGTCTGCACTCACATCAAATATTACTTAGATATAAGTAGCCGAACAAGGTGCAAAGCTCAATTATTGCCCCAGATACAAGTGTTTTTTATTTGTGAGCACTAAGGGGCTCAATTGTGCACCACCACTTACAGGGCTGGCCTTAGGCCTATTGGACCAATTGGGCCCAATAGGGCCCCACACCTCTGGGGGCCCCGCACCACAGGGCAGCACAGATAATATTTCCCTCAGCACATGATGCTGCCTGGCCTGCCCCCAACTTTGTCCAGCCCATCCCCAAATCGATAGGTCCAGCCCATCCCCAACTCTGATAAGCCAGCCTATCCCCCAACTCCATAGGTCTAGCCTGCCCCCAACTCTCATAGGCCCAGCTTTCCTCCAACCTTGATAGGCCCTGCCTGCCCCCAATCCAACCAAGCCTGCTCCCAAGCTGAATCAGCCCAGCCTGCCCCAAACTAATTGGCCCAGTCCACTCTCCTATTTCCTCCCTCTCTCTCTCTTACCCTGTGTGCCCCTATTATGTGCCCCTATTTCATCCCTCTCACTCTCTTAACTTGTCTGCCCCTTTCCTTTCTATTTTGTGCCTGTATGCCCTTATTTTCCTAAAAACTTGGTGTATCAGTAGCCAGCAACACTTTGTCTAGGGGCCCCGCCAACATGGTCCCAATTGGGCCCCACATTTGATAGGATCAGCCCTGACCACTTAATAACCAAGCCCTTGTATGTTTTTTTAACCAGGACTGATTTTTCCTTTACTTTCCCAGCTTGGCATTCACACACTAACAGCAGATCTGTACGTTGAGTTTCCATTCAGCACAACAATTTGTGAGGACCGAGAGAATAGCAGTGATTTCCTGCCGACATGAAAATCAAAACCATCAGCTGCCAATAATGCAAATTATCTGCCCATGTGTCCAAGAACAATTCAGAACAGAAGTTAAAGCAAAATAGATCAAAGGACCAAAAGCCTTTTATTGCAAATCTGTTTTAACACAGGGCTCTATGGACCAGTGCAGCTGTTGGTATAAGGGAAAATAATATAAAGCAAATGGAAGCAAGATCCATAACCATAATAGTCATTATATCACAAGACCCCCTGGACCCATTCAAATTCTTGTATCATCCACCATATGGGAAATATTTAAAGAAGTCCTCCTTTTAAAGGAGCAGTATCATCATCCCTGTGTCAATAGGGGCACTTGCTCAGCAATCCGAATAGGAGACAGGACTGACTTATTTACACCAAGATCAACTATAAGAACATATTGGATGCAATTGCTTTTATTAAATTACATCAATACACAATTTTATTATTACAAGTGCAGTTGCAGTCATAAATGAGTCCTATAGTATTTTGGAATATTTATGCACTGACTATGAATAAACATAGGTGGGTTGTCCCTTCAAAAAAAAAGGGGACCATCGTTTTATGGTATATCTCTATACAGTGTATGACAAGGAGATATTCTTTTGATTTCGGCCTGAGGTTGTAAATCATTCCTGCATCCTCAGACATGCTAGACACTGAGCAGTCTATAGTAGATTCCCACTGAACTGAAGTTTACTTGTTGGTAGGACGTAGATGACCTCTTCTGATTATAGGACATCATCCCACCAAGCAGGATATGGAGTCTTGTATTCCAAGTGCCCTACTGGTAAATGCCTGCTGCATAGTTTAAGGCATTTACTTGGGAACCAGTTTCTTCATTCGAAGAAAGGGTTCACAAAAGGATAGGATGATTTGTCCCCTTGGTTAACCTTAAAACAGAAGGAAAAGAAAAGGATTTTAGTCACTAACCTGCTAACCTGCTAACCTGGGCTTGGACACCAGCCTGATGTCCTGTATGCCATCTTCTTTTGGTCATTAGTGATGGCGAATAAATTCACCAGACACAAATTTGCGACAAATTTCCATGTTTCGCCACAAGCGATAATTCACGAAACGGCGGCAGCAATTCACCTGTGAAAAATCCGCCGAGGCAAAAAACGAATTGACTTGTGTCAAAATTGGCATGCGCATGAAAATTGCCGTACGTCAAAATTATTCAGATGCCCATTGACTTTAATGCATTTGGATCAAATAGTCGCATGTATAAAAATTGACGCTCGCATCAAAATTCAATGAGTTTTGCAAATTTTTTCGAAAATTTTGCAAATTTTTCAGCAAATCGGAACGCCACAGATTTGCCCATCACTATTGGTTATCTACGCACCCCTGTTGGGTTTAGGCAAGTACATGGTGAGTATAGGGCTTTTTCAGTTTCTGAACTGTGTATCTATCCTACTAAAAATGCCAAGTGGACCCCTGGGAGAACAGCAGAAGATGGTGGAAAAGAGCTGAACAAACAATATTTTAATGAAGAGCAGCAACGGGTAAGCAACTGGAATCCCTTGGGGTGCTTATAATCTTGACATGCCCTAGCCTGAAATTTCTGGGAGGTTTTCTTCTCTTTTAATCCTGTGCTGATTCATCTACGATACGTTTTGCTGCTGAACGTGTGTAAAATATCTTGTATAGCTAATAGGACTGATATACTAATGTCAGTGTTAAATTGTACAAGAACCAAGTTACCAATAGCAGCCTATAAGCAATAAGCTTTGATCAGGCTACCACCAAATTGACTTAAAAAAAGAAGTTCTGAAGAACTACACTGGGGGCAATCTAAAAACCACTTTTGAAAAATAGCCACAAAATCATTTGTATAAACCAGGGATCCCCAACCTTTTGAACCCGTGAGCAACATTCAGAAGTAAAAGGAGTTGGGGAGCAACTCTAGCATAAAAATGTTCTTGGGGTGCCAAATAAGGGCTGCGATTGGCCATTTGGTAGCCCCTATGTGGATTGTCAACCTACAGGAGACTCTGTTTGGCAGTACACCTGTTTTTTATACAACCAAAACTTGCCTCCAAGCCTGGAATTCAAAAATAAGCACCTGCTTTGAGGCCACTGGGAGCAACATCCAAGGGGTTGTGAACAACATGTTACTCACGAGCTACTGGTTGGGGATGACTGGTATAAACCAACCACAACATTCTTCATTGGTCCTGCCTCTCTGGATTGGCCTTGTGCCCTTCCAAGTTTTGCTCCCTTTGAAGCAGAACACATAATGGGGCAAATTCACTAAGATTCATAGTTGCGGCAGGCGTAACTTCGCCGCACTTCGCCAGGCGTAGTTTCGCCAGCGCTTCGCAAATTCACTAAAATCCGAAGTTGCACTTAGGGGTAGCGTAAGGTTGCGAAGTTGCGGTAGCGTTGATTTGCTAAGTGAAGCGAAGTTACGCTAGTGATGGTTAATTTGCATACGGCGCCAAATTCAAATTTCAATGGAGGAATATGTAGCAGCACTACAAATGCCTGGGAAACCTTCAGAACATCAAATAATTTTTTTTTTTTTGCCCTACACATGTGCCCACTGTATAGTTAAGTTGCCATGAGTTAGGAAATTCAGGGGGGAATGAGGGGAGCCCCAAAAAATTTTTCGATCTTTTTCAGCCTATCACCCATAATATAGAAAAAAATTTTAACTTTTTTTGAAGAAATCCCTATCTACTCTATTACGCTTCGCCTGGTCTGAGGTGGCGAAGGAAGTCTAGTGTAAAAGGTAGCGTTCAGTACAATGTGCGTGTTAGTAAATTTGCGTAGTTACGTCCGTTACGCAAATTCGTCAGGCGTAAGAGTGCGAAATAACGTTACGCCAGCGTCCGTTAGTGAATTTGCGAAGTAACGAAAATGGCCAACGCTAGCGAATTGACGCTAGCGTTAGGTGCTTTGGCGCATAGTGAATTTGCCCCTATGGCAGAGTCTTACGGTTAATGGTTTTCTTTTTTCTGATTTTTTGTTTTTCTCTCTGACAAAAAAAAAAAAAGAGAACTTTTAAGCAGTCGCACAATTACTTTCTCGCCGTGGATCAGTAAAAGAAATTATATTTCACCTCGGAAATTACTTTAAACTTTACTTTTGATGAAGAGCCTGGAAAAGTGAGAATGCTGAGGATATTAAACATTTATTGCTGGTTCAGTTTACAGACCATGAAATTATTACTTTATGGAGGAATTTATGTTTGCCTTTGTTTCTTTCTCTCTGTTTTCTTTGCTTGCCTAGTTTTTTTTGACTTTGAAGCAGTCAGCACTTATGGTACTGCTGTAAACAATCAACCTTTAAAGTTAGAGCAATAAGCACCGTATCTGCT
This sequence comes from Xenopus petersii, assembly GCA_038501925.1. Taxonomy (NCBI): domain Eukaryota; kingdom Metazoa; phylum Chordata; class Amphibia; order Anura; family Pipidae; genus Xenopus; species Xenopus petersii. The sequence goes on along the minus strand of CM076673.1, from coordinate 6,054,594 downwards.
GGAATAACAAGTCTATTAAATGGAAGGCGCTGCTTGTGTTTTCCCACACCAGTCATTTCCCCTGTTACCGTTGTCCATCGTGGTTTTGTTTGGATGGTCTACAAAAAGTCAAAAGGAAAACATGAATGTCAAGGACAAGGAAATGCTATTGGCATTAATTGTCTCCTAAAAAAATGATTTCAAGTACTCTTGTTGCATATTAACCAGGATAGTTTAGGTTTTGTTTACATTATTCCAGAAGGGCCTGACCAGCAAAGTCTCAAGTTTGAGTCTCTGTGAAAATAATGTTTTCCAGTATTTCCTAAATAATGAATTGTTTCAGGTTTCCTCAAGAAACACATAAACTGCTGTTACTATGACCTTGTTGTGAAGAATGATACAAGCAATAACTATACAGGTTCGGAACTGGTTGGCGAACAGGACGAATCAACTTTTCCATGTCCATTTTGCAGATAAAACAGTTCTTGCCTGGACCTCTCTCATTTAGGGCAAACACCTGCAGTAGGGTCTAAGCAAGAGTGGACTTCTGACTTCTCTTTCAGAAAAGGGTTATATAGGTGGTGGTGGTTACCTGCTGGGTGCTAGACTTTTTGTTGAAGGGAAAATACACCCCCTTTAATGACATGAATATAACTATTTTTTTTTGCATTACAGATATCCCTGTTTCCACAGATGAAAAGGAAACCATGACAATCTGCCTGTGCTGCAGTGAGCGGCTCCCCACTTTAGTCTTAACCTTAGTCTTGGGGGCACATTTACTTAGGGTCGAATATCGAGGGTTAATTAACCCTCAATATTCGACCGTCGAAATGAAATCCTTCAACTTCGAATATCGATGTCGAAGGATTTATCGCTATTCGTTCGATCAAACGATCAAAGGAATAATCGATTGAAGCCTTCCTCATAGGCTAACATTGATGCTCGGTAGGTTTTAGGTGGCGAAGTAGGTGGTCGAAGTTTTTTTTTTAAAGAGACAGTACTTTGACTATCGAATGGTCGAATAGCGAAGTCGAAGGATTTAGCGATATTCGTTCGATCTAACGATCAAAGGAATAATCGTTCGATCAAACGATTAAATCCTTCGAATCGAACGATTCTAAGGATTTTAATCCATCGATCGAACGATTTTCCTTCGATCAGAAATTGGCTAGAAAGCCTATGGTGACCTTCACCATAGGCTAAGATTGATGCTCGGTAGGTTTTTGGTGGCAAAGTAAGTGGTCGAAGTTTTTTTTTTAAAGAGACAGTACTTCGACTATTGAATGGTCGAATAGTCAAACGAATTTTAGTTTGAATCGTTCGATTCGAAGTCGAAGTTGTAGTCGAAGGTCGAAGTAGCCAAAAAAACGTTCGAAATTCAAAGTATTTTTTATTCTATTCCTTCACTCGAGCTAAGTAAATGTGCCCCTTAGTCTTAGTCTCCAACCCATCCATTGTGAAGTGATGGATCTTGGGACCTGAAGTCCCTCTACTTTCCAAAGAATATATATACCACCCAATCACAATGGAAAGCAGGGGACCTTAATTTCCCACAGCTGGAACATTAAACTGTCTGAAGTTCTCTGACTTTAATTCAGTTTCATAACATTATATCCAACATCCAAGTGAACTCTAATATTCTTTTCAACAGTACAATAATAATACAACAATAATATTCTTTTCTTTGTACAAGTCCACAAGAAGACCAAAACTAAACATGTAAAATGATCCTTTTATTCCCCTGTGAATCTCTGTCCCAGATTTCTGGAGCTTGGCATGTAGCCTCACTGTGGAGTCTTGTATAATAAAAAATAATTATTATTTCAGTTCTCTTATTGAAATTCCATTTGATTGCAATGCTTCTTGCTGCAAGTCTCCACTGGGAATGGAGGATTTGCTGTGGCCCTTGCACCTCCACCCCCCCAGGAGTGTTCTTCTCAAACAGGGCAAGGGTTGAGATTGCACAATATTATATAAATGTCCAAATGGTCACAACATTTATTCTCTGCCCCTTGATAAAATTGCATGGTCTGTGTGGTGGACATGTGCGTGTCGCAACACAACCTACACAAAACAAAACTATGGGACACCTTCCTAATTTTTATATGAGTCTCTTCTAATACCACCTTTATTTGAAGGGCAGAACATTTGGCCTCCTTTAAAAAAGGAAAAAAAAAATGTATAGAAAAAACGTTGTTGTATCAACCATACGTTGATGAGTATCCAGGAGATCAAAAATGTACTCATCACAAATATCTCCCTTTTACAAATGATAATATAGGTCTCAGGTATTGAACTCACTAGTTATAGGAAATGGTCCAGGTGCACTGCCCTGAGCCTTCAGCTAAGGGAGCAGATCAGACCCATATTGTAGTAGAGCAGACACTCAGAGAGCAGCCTTCCAGATTGTTAAAGTATTGTAGTTTATTTGATACATAAGGACACATCCACAAATATCTCCCTAACCGACCATCAAGCTGGGCTTGTCACTTGGTCTAGGAGAAGGTGTCGCTAGGTTTAGGAGAACAAATATGCAGATTACACAATGGTTATGAATTACTGCCTAACGGATATGGGAGGGTGGTAGATCCTCAGCAACATCTAACAGAACCACAAGGCTCAAGGTGATTGGCTGACCTGAGAGATATTATGGGGCAAATTCACTAAGATTTGTAGTTGCGCCAGGCGTAACTTCGCCGCACTTCGCCAGGCGTAGTTTCGCCAGCGCTTCGCAAATTCACAAAAATCCGAAGTTGCGCTCAGGGGTAGCGTAAGGTTGCGAAGTTGCGCTAGCGATGATTCGCTAGCGAAGGCTAATTTGCATACGGCGCCAAATTCAAATTTCAATGGAGGAATACGTATCAGCACTACAAATGGCTAGAAAAGCTTCAAAACATCAAATATAAATGTTATTTTGCCCTACACATGTGCCCACTGTCTAGGTAAGTTGCCATGAGTCAGGAAATGTAGGGGGGAAGGAGGGGAGCCCCAAAAAATGTTTCGATCTTTTTCAGCCTATCACCCATAATGTAGAAAGCACGCCAGCGTTTTTTGGGACTTCGAAAAAATTTTGACTTTTTTTTAAGCAATCCCTATCTACTCTATTGCGCTTTGCCTGGTCTGAGGTGGCGAAGGAAGTCTAGCGTAAAAGGTAGCGTTCAGTACACTGCGCAAGTTAGTGAATTTGCGTAGTTACGTCGCTAGCAAAACTTCGCCAGGCGTAAGGGTGCGAAGTAACACTAGCAAAACTACGCCAGCGTTCGTTAGTGAATTTGCGCAGTAACGAAAATGCCAAACGCTAGCGAAGTAACGCTAGCGTTCAGCGCTTCGGCGCTTAGTGAATTTGCCCCTATGAGTTTGGAGAGGGTATAATATCATTCATGATTTAATTCCTGACATAATCGCATGGTAATTGGCTGCACTGTTGGGCACTATCCAGTGTTACTTAATAATACAATAACGTTTCCCATTTCTCCCTCTTTGCAATTTTATAAAATATACACCTGGGCGCGGCGTTATTTTACACTTCTCGTTACTTTTTTTTTTGATGACTACTGTTGTTCTTGTAAATATGTCATCACACTCTATCTGTTGGCTTACAACACATTTTTCATTCTCCCGAAGCTAAAAATAATGGAAATTCATGTTTCTGCCAGCGTTTACCTTTAAAAACAGCATTTGCTAGAGCACCACATTTTCACGCCTCTGTAATTTTAACGTGTCCCTAATGCTTCTTTAACAAAGTTTTCTGACTTTAATTGACTATAAGAATGTTGGAATATAAAGAATAGAGAAATGATTGCTCTGTATTGCTGGTTATCTGTTTGCGCTTGATGATGCATAAAGAATATGTATTACATGGCTAAAATAAAATGGAAAATTATACAGCTCCATTTGCTTCGTGTGTAATGTTCCCACATAGCAAAACACATATATTATTTAACGCTGCGTTTATATGCACCTAAAGAATAATTAGAAGGAGGCTTTTGTTTGGTCCTCCACTAATAGCCTACTTTAGCATTTTACTGTATACATCTAACTTCACATAAATATAGACTACTTAATATGGTGGTAACAAATATTATTAACCATGGCCATTAGTGAGCAATTTCCAGTAATGGACTCTTGCTCAAGGCAGGCTCATAAACCCTGTTGATTCAGCTCACTGCCTCGGAGTAATCGTATGAGTCTTCCCTTTGCTTCTCTAATGAGATTAATAACACAGTCAAAACCTGCCACTTTTTCATTATAACCAACTAGTAAAACACGTATACTCTTAGCCTATACTCTCCTATCTAGACCACGGCAACCTGATGCTAAGTGGCCTCCCAGTCTCCCACCTCTCCCCCATTAAACTCTGCATTTAGAATCCTTTTGCTTTCACCTTGGAACAAACCTGCTTCTCTATTGATCACGCCCCCATTATATAAAGATGAATCCTAAAATCATTCTCTTAACTTTACTTTACTTTCCAGCTCAGTGCGCATAGGTACTAAAGCAATCCCCCAGGAGGGGTATTTTAATGCTATAGAAGAAGCAGACCCTGCAGAAGCAGACCCCTGCAACTGTGGAGTCTGCTTTCCCTAAAGTTATGCCACTGCAAGTATCAGTATAACCAGAGCCAGGCCAAGAAGTGCTGGTACCCAAGGTACTGTAAGAACCTATTGTCCCAGCTCTTGTTTGTTACCCTCACCAGGGTCTAAATGGAGCATAGGGGGCTGCAAAATGAAGGGCCTTCCTGCCAGTCTCCGGGGGCCCCCTCCCGATCTCCAAACTTGCTCCATGCTCAAAAATGATGTGGTGATGTCTGCTTGCGCAAAAGACTCACCACAACAGCTGATTGTCCGATCGGGGAAGAAGGTATGGGCTGGTGGGGACCATGGATGCCGGGGCCCAGGTTTTTTTCCTGTGCCCCATCGGTCCAGTTCAACCCTGACCCTCACCCCCTTATCACCAGCCTTTCACTAGAACAGCACCCGCTTCCATATACTAGCGCGACTCCCCTCACCACCCTAGTCTTCCCCCTTGCTCATCAGCATTCTCCTCAGCTTGCCCTCTCAGGAACTTAGCGTAAGCCAAGGTTGTGCAAGTTGAGTGTATTATGCAGCCATTTCCCCATGCTAACTCCCCTCTTGCCTATACTTAGTTCAAGTCTTGAGTATGACTATACTTAACCTTACAGTTCACACCAAATATTTATTAGCTTCTCTTACTAAAGCTTCTCCGTTTCATGACATGCAATTATGCAATGAAAATCATCAATGATTCAAAAAATCCCCAATTCTGAAAAATGTTTTATGTTTTTTGGAGCTTTTCCTAATAGTTGGTCCACCCATATCTACTGTAAGTGAGAGGCAATTAGAAATGATTGCTGAAGTATCAATAAAGTGCAAGAAACCTGCCACCAATTTATACTACTTTGCAGGCACAGCTTTCCGTATATACTCGAGTATAAGCTGACCCGAGTATAAGCCGAGGTACCTAATTTTACCTACGAAAACTGGGAAAACGTATTGACTCTAGTATAAGCCTAGACACAACTACAGCCCTGTCTCCCAGCAGTGCACATTCTGCCAAAGCGACCCCCCCCAGCGATCAACCGGACTTCTTTGCAAAGTTGATGGTGCCAGAGAATTGCCAAATGGATTACTGTGTGCATTGTCCCACTGTCCCACTACCATGTGCAGAGGGTGCTGTGTGATCTTGCCATCACTGTTAATCTTTCGTATAACCAACAGAGGGCGCTGTGTGATATTGCAGTCACTGTTAATCTTTCATATAACCAACAGATGGCGCTGTGTGATATTGCAGTCACTGTTATTCTTTCATATAACCAACAGAGGGTGCTGTGTGATATTGCAGTCACTGTTATTCTTCCATATAACCAACAGAGGGCGCTGTGTGATATTGCAGTCACTGTTATTCTTTCATACAACCAACAGATGGCGCTGTGTGATTTTACAGTCACTGTTATTCTTTCATATAACCAACAGAGGGCGCACTGTTATTCTTTCATATAACCAACAGAGGGTGCTGTGTGATATTGCAGTCACTGTTATTCTTTCATATAACCAACAGAGGGCGCACTGTTATTCTTTCATATAACCAACAGAGGGCATTGTGGGATATTGCAGTCTCTCCCCAAGTGAACTGTTGGTATAGGAATGATTAAAAGTGACTGCAATCTCAGCTACTCAGGTCGGGTACTGCTGACCCAAGTATAAGCCGAGGTAGACTTTTTCAGCACATTTTGGATGCTGAAAAACTCTATACTGTATGTGTCTGAGTAGGTGTCCCCTATCATGACTGCTTCCTTGTGCATCATTTAGACTCTAAAGTCCACCCATAAAACAAGCCTGGATTTTTTCCTTTATTCTGTAGGAGAATATATTCAAACTCCATGCATATTAGCATAATGGATAATTCCATCAAGGCTTGTGGATATAACAATCTGTACATTGTCATAAAGGAAGATGCAAACATGTTGCTGACACTTTGCAGCTCGAAAGCTTTAGGGAACGTGCAGCATATGGCTAGCCAAAGCAATCATGTAAGAATACAATAGTACCCGTTATTGCTGGTGACATTATACTGTAACGGATATCAGATTGGTAGAACATAGATGTCTCGTAGATGCCTCAGCCATCATGTTTATTCCTGTGGGCAGATACGCAATGCTGAGATCTGACACAGTGTGAAATTATCTCTTCTTAGGCACCAGACCACAAACCATTCAGGCAGCAAATAGCAACTTTGGCTAATCATACTGGGACCTTTGTGTCCATGATACACCCAAGAGCAACACAAGAGCAGAAGAGCAGGAATGTTGTTGACAGTGTTATTGGAAGTCTGATTTTCTTAGTTAATGGAGATATTCTGTGTCTCTGGGATATTTATTACCTTATATTGTGTCTGAACTATACAGGATGGTGCATCTGAGATCTTCCAACAGATCTCACAATCTGCAAATACAATTATTAGCCTGGTTACTATCAGGGATTATTCTAATGACCTAACAAAAAACAGAGAACCATGAGGACTGGAGATAAATAGCACAAATATTTAGATGATGAATGTAGTGGATGTGTTTAAAGACTATTGGGAAAAATAATTTTTTCTTTTCATTTTTCTAAGAGAGAAATAAAGCAAAAAATATATGAACTTTTGTGGGTGATACAATTACAGAAATTGCGTCATGCTGAAATTAAAAAAAGAAGGGCCAAAAAAATAGATTGTGGTTATAGCGGGAATTAAGGGCAGATCAATTCATGGTCAGGTAGGGATGAGCAAAATATTTCTCCGCATGTCGGTGTGAAAAAAACGCTCATAATATAATGTTTACTTAAAAAATGTTGGGCAGCTTAAAAAAATGTTTCACAACCAACGCCACATTGACTTTTTTTTTTTCTGTTTCTCATATTTTCAGCAAAACGAGTCAAGATGAAAAAAGTATTTATTGAAAAAAAAAACAGTATTCTGCTATACAATAAATGTTCCACTTCTATTAAGTCATTTTTCTTGCTGTTGAAATTCATCCAAGCCATCGCTGACTTGTGAAATGTTTCTGTCGCTTCCACTTGCCAGAGAATTCTCAGAAATTGTCAAGAATTCTGTAGTGGCTCTATCAGGAAACGAAAAATGTGTATGATTTCTCTGCCATTTTGCCAATTCAGAAATTCAATGGAAAATTCTATTTGTATATACTCAAGAATGAATAAAATAAAGAGGGATTCTTACACATTTCCCACCCTTTGGGATTAGGCTACAAGATGTAAAAATAGTTTTCAGTTTTGTTAAAATTACAGTACACCGAGATGGTTACAATGTTGATATTTTCTATAAAAGAATATAATCAAGATGTTTTTGGACTCTTTGGGGCAAATTCACTAAAGGGCGAAGTGGCCGTCACTTGCAGAAATTTACGAGGGAGACAATCTGCAGAGACATCGGCAATATACTAACAGGCGTAGAGGACAATTCGCTATTAAAAAGAGTTCATCGCTAACAAAGTTTCACGCCCTTTCGCCAGTGAATTTTTACGCTGCAAATTCACTAAAGTGCAAATTTTACAGTATGTTACCCTTTTCACCAGAGTTTCCTTCACCAGGTTCTACGGGGCGAACTGATAAGATGAAGCTACATCCTCCTCAATCATATGTCAGTGACATCATATCCTGTATGCCGATAAGTTATAACAATTAAAAAAACGCTGGCGTTTTTTTAATTTTTCAAAGTGGAATTGTGTTTAAAAGTTGTAAATGTTAAAAATTATAAATGTTTTTTTTTTTTACCATTTGAAGGTCATGAACATTTGTTTTAGGGTGGGCTCATGTCTAGAGAATGTCTTTATTTTGCTTCCTTGGAGATGTGTTATAATAAGTGGCTACTTCTCTAATAAAGACTTATACAACATCTCTAATAAAGACTTAAATAGGACCTATTTGTACCCGCCCTGTTCAAATTGATCTAAGCGTAAGTGTGTTAATGAAGTGAACACTAACAAAAGCTTGCTATGAAATGCTTGTGCTGATGTATTTCGCCCTTTAATAAATTTGCCACTTTGGCTTTGAGTCCTCTCTTTATGGACTAAAATTTGATCTGGGACCCCTTACCTTATAAAATGGTTAAATATATTTTACACTATATGACTCTATTCTTTTGTTTAAGAGTTTAAGAGTTTTCTGCTTAATAAGGGTTCATTCAAATTCCCATTCCAATTGTATCTCTCAATGTGCATTCCATTCCGCCCAAAAAATGTCAAACTTTGGTGCGAAACCAGTTGAGAGATGCCAATAAATACAGTATGTGGAGCTTGGAGAACATTCCTGTACCAAGTGTTTTGGTGTCAACATTCCAAATGGAGTTCCCATTCCTGTACTAGGTTTTCTATTGTCTCTCTTATCTTCATGGATACAAGGTATGCCCCGTCAGAATTAGCCGTAACTCATCGGTCTACTCTATATACTGCTTTTTATGCTTCTATGTGAGTGAGAGCAAGAGATAATCAGCTTCAGGTTTCGCTATTGGACAGGACACAGTTCAGGAGAAGGAAAGTTTTTCCTTTATGTTGTTTTTTTCCCCTACCCCCCATATTCTGTCCATGTACACAATGCCTTGATTGCTCCTGAATACCGTATATACTCGAGTATAAGCCGTCACGAGTATAAGCCGAGGTACCTAATTTTACCTCCAAAAACTGGGAAAGCTTATTGACTCGAGTATAAGCCTAGGGTGAGAAATGCAGCAGCTTCTGGTAAGTTTCAATCAAAAAATTGAGGGTTTCTGCTCCCATTGGAGGTGCCGGCGTCTTGTTTTTGGATGCCGGCGACCATTCTTGGACGCCGGCGAAAATTCTTGGAGACTATTCTTGGACGCCGGCGACTATTCTTTGACCCGAGTATAAGCCGAGGTAGAGTTTTTCAGCATATTTTGGGGGCTGAAAAACTCGGCTTATACTCGAGTATATACGATAAGTCTGATCTGCTATTGGCGAACGGAATTTTCAAGCTTTTTTTTTTTTCAATCTAAAGTAATTTGCTCTAATGCAGAACCATAAAATCCCATTTCAGAGAAAACTGTAAATATGTGAAATAATAAGCATATTTTCTTTTCAGACTAATGGCTGCGTGCTCCTGCTATTTGGACTACAGACTGAACAAATCGAATCACCCGCAAGCAAGAGAAATGCAGAATTGGAACGTAATTGTACATTTCTTAAGGGTTTAAACAGTTATTTCGGGCATTGAAAAGTACATGTACATCTTATTCCATTTTTTCCTGAAGTCGTTTGCTCTGTGATGTCACATTCTTTTCTTCTTTTCTTCTGCATTCCCCAATATAATCTGTAGAACATGCAAGCTCCTCTGTGAATGTTCATTCTATTCTTTTCTATAGCTCTCCTTTCTCAAGGGCACCTATTTGCATTCAATGTCTTTATCTGTCCTGCACTCACTGTCTGGGATGCAACTTCCAAACCGGCCTAATTAGTGCTCTGGTTCTCTGCAAACTATCTCTTAATGCCAGAAACTCACATCTGACGGAATCCGGAATTTAACATTGCCTCTTGCAAGAGTAAAAGCTAACACTATCTCGGCACCTACTGTGATATTAAAAGCAGAACATTTGATATGAGAGTCTATTTAAAACATGTTTGTTCAAGTAAAGCTTTTTTTTTTTTTTTTTAATGTTTTAATAACAGATATTACTAGACTTTTTCTGTGGGTATTACATGCTGGCATTTCATGCTGAGCCTGTATTTATTACAGGGTAAAATACATTTCAGCAAACAGTGCTAGGAATACTAATGACCCACCGTTTATTAGATTAGGGTTGAGCGCTTCATTTAAATTGCATGGAAACATTTAATTTGCTAGAGGAGGTGCCGTATCGTGTTCCCCTTGTGCTAATTCCTCATATTCACACTGGGGAAATAAAACAAACTCTAGGAAGTATGAAGAACACCTCCCGCCCATACACCCTTATTCTGGTAGATATATGAAGGTTTAGGAAAATCCAGTGAATTTCGTTTTCAAAGAAAATGGATGAAAAAGATGGCCAATAACTCTAGATTTGAAATCCGCCAGTTGCCAGGGTCTACTTATGATGCATTGAGCGGTATCAGCTTGAAGGATGACCTCCTAGACTGTAATCTGAGTGTTATGAAAGAGACTCACCATGGTGGTCTAGGGGTGCGGCGGGGACCCCCACCGCACCGCTCTTCTTTCTGCTCTGTTGCTGCTCCTTAGGGCGTGCATGCCCGCTTCTCGTCTCCTTTCACACCATTTCGTGCCTCTGCACGCTGACGTCATCACGCCAGCGCGCAGAGGCGCGCAATGGCGTGAAAGTCAAATGCTCAAAAGGGATTTTGGCTTGCAGATCATTGCCCGTGATAGGAATTGGAAGTGTTTGCTATCCTGTTTTGAACCTGTTTTGATTCCTGTTGTGACCCCTGCCTGGCTTTTTGACTATTCTGACCTCTGGATCCTGACTACCGCTGACCGACTACCGCTTCTGATTGACTTCCTAGTTTGACCTTTGCCTGCCTGACTAGGTTTATTCTCTGACTGCCCCGACCCGGCCTGATCTGACTACTCGATTGCCTTGTACTACGACCTTCTCGCTAACAGTCGTGCCCCTCTGCCTATCCAGAACATCTGGCCTTGCACCTCTCGTTTAAGTCCTGGTAGCATCCAAGTAGCTGAGGGCTCCTCCCGAGGTCAAAGGCGGTCACACTACAGGTGAAGCAGGTTGCTTGGCATTTGTTCTGGTGTTGGGTGCAGACCGTGACACTGAGATGCTCTTCATAGTTGATTTGAGTGATGATTTGTTCATGAATTAAAACCAAGTTGTTTGGATTGAAACCCTAGAGGACAGTATCTTAGAGTAAGCACCTTAGAGTAAGACCTGGAGTTCGCCATATAGTCAGATTTGTATTATAAAGATATTAATGTGATGTCATGGAGCTTAGAGGGTTCCTTTGGATGACATTGGTCATTGAAGGAACCATCAAAGATTATTTTTCTTCATTATAAAAGAATTCCGATGATGATGAAATGGATAAAAGCTGTTCACTAGCCCATTAGTATAAATCATACAATTTACTGGGGTTGCTATTGTAGGGTTACCAGTAATGCATTATGCAGTTTCAGAGAGCTTGTTGCATGCCCTTCATTATTCTTCATTTACTGCCAGGTATTCTGATTTCAGATCAACTTCATAGTTGGCGTGGGTGATGATTTGGTGATCAGTAGACAGACATGAAATCTGGAAATTATTTGGATAGTTATATTGGATAGCCTAGAGGTACAGAAAAAGCAGTTTAGAATATACACAGTCAGACTTTTATCGAAATGATTTTAATGGGTTCCATCAGATGATCTTGATCAAAAACAAGGGTCCCCAAACTTTTAAATGTAAAAAGAGTTGGGGAGCAACACAAGCATGAAAAATGTTCCTAGGGTGCCAAATAATAGCTGTGATTGGCTATTTGGTAGCTCCTATGTGGACTGGAAGCTTGTGATTGGCTATTTGGTAGCTCCTATGTGGAGTGGCAGCTACTGGTAAGTAAGGGTCAGCCATCATGCTACAAACAAATATCGATATAGAAATGTTTGGTATGCAGTGTTTAAGCCTTGTACTGGACTCTAGAGAAAAAATTGGCTCAACTCTGGAATCCTTATGGTACAGGGAGAGGTGGTTGATTTTAAGTTGCTGCTTAACACAGTTCTGTTTTATCTACAGATATAATAAGACTATATCTCCTGGCACCTTATTCAAGCAAAATCCCCAAGATATTCCACTTTAAACCGTATTTGGATTTTATAATGTTCCTTTTCAATCAGTATTATTTTCCCTTTTCCTCAGCCAAAGAGAAATGTTTTCCTCTAGTGGTCTGGCTAATGCTGAACTAAGCAACCGAAATGCAGTTGAATGAATGCCATCTTGCTGTTGATTTAACTGTTCCCTCGCTACTTATTCTTGACTCATCCATAAATTTGTTAAAGGTCCCTTTGCTTCTTTTTTTTTTTCTTACGATATAAAACTGCTCTCTCTTTTCATTTCAGCTTGATGTGTGAGGAAGAATAGGTGCTGGGATTTGGATCTTTTTTTTCAGTTATATCACAGTGTATTTAAATGGGAGAACATTTTCTGGTTATAAGTAGTTTTCATTTGTTCCCTTCCTGGATATATATACAGTATTCAATGGGACAAATTCACTAAAGGATGAAGCGCCTAACGCTAGCGTTAATTCGCTATCTTAGCGCATATTCGTTAATTCGCCGATTCACTAACGGACACTGGCGTAAATTCGCTAGTGTTACTTCCCACCCTTACGCCTGGCGAATTTGCACAACGGACGTAACTATGCAAATTCACTGACGTGCGCATTTTTCTGAATGCTACCTTTTACGCCAGACTTCCTTCGCCACCTCAGTCCAGGCGAAGTGCAATAGAGTAGATAGGGATTATTTCAAAAAAAGTAAAAAAAAATTCTAATGGGTGATAGGCTGAAAAAGATCGAAAAAAATGTTGGGGCTCCCCTCCTTCCCCCCTACATTTCCTGACTCATGGCAACTTAACTATACAGTGGGCACATGTGTAGGGCAAAATAAAAAATTTATTTGCTGTTTTGAAGGTTTCCCAGGCTTGTGTAGTGCTGATACATATTCCTCCATTGTAACTTCAATTTGGCGCCATTTGCAAATTAAGCGTCGCTAGCGTAACTTCGCTTTGCTTGGCTAGTGCAACTTCGCAACCTTCCGCTTCCCCTGAGCGCAACTAGTGAATTTGCATATCGCTGGCGAAAATACTCCTAGCGAAGTGTGGCGCAGCGGACGCTGGCACAACAACGAATCTTAGTGAATTTGCCCCATATGTCTAGTAGTGATGAGTGTAAAGCAACTGGACTTGCTCAATAATCTTTCTTAGAAAGTCCACTTGCTTTAGACTCATCACTACAATATATTGTATATCATGACGTGGATGAGTGAAACCTTTAATGAAAACCTGGTTTCTGTTCTTATTTGCCTTTATGTGTTTGAGTAATACATGAGTATGAGTAATAGCAACTTCTCTATGCAGATTTAATGATAATAAAGAGACCAGCTTGGTATGTAAAAGATGATCCGATTTAGCCAAATAGTAGGTAGGACTAGTCAGATCAGGTAGCTATAACAGGACAGGTATTGCATTGGTATCAGGACCTGTCGGGCTTTTGGACTGGGTACTAAACAGCTGTAGCCCAAAGTAACTGAGCCACTGGGGAGGCTTTTAGTAGTAGTAGTTGTCCCCCTTTTGTTCCGTTTCCTCTGCCCACCTTGTTATCTCTATGGATCTCCATGGACACTGGGTTTCATTTGAAGGGGATGGGGATTGGGGATTGGTCTTTTTTCCACCCAACTTAACTATGTAACTATACTTGTCTTCAATTAAGGGCCTATATTGACCTGCCTCTGGCAAAAAGTATGGTTGGTTATTAAACATCATAGCCGAGATCTCTCCATTCTACATTCATTGGTTCCTTCCTTCTGAGACCCTGCCTGCTTCCCAATCTTAAAGGAAGTTAAAGGAGAACCAAACCTTTTTTATTAAAATCTCCTACCCCCCTACGCTACATAGACCCTCTCCCTGCTCCCCCCCAGCCTAGGTGTTACCCTGGGTAAATGCCTCTAACCCTTTACTTACCCCTAATTGCAGATTCAGGACATCGGAGTTCAAGGGCGCCATCTTCTTCTCTTCGGGAAACTTCAGATCTTCTTCCGACGATTTGGCAATTTCCGTGCCTTTCGCAGCATGCGCAGTTGTTTGGGACTAGTGATGGGCGAATCTTCACTTCGCCGAAAAATTAGCGAATTTCCCGCGTAATTCGCGAAACAACGTAAAATTGCGAAATGGCAGAAAAATTTCGAACGGACACTGGCATATGTCTTTTTATGCCAGCATCCAAAAAAACAGACGCCAGCGTCCATTTTTTTTTACGTCGGCAAATTTTCGCCAATGATTTTTTGCGCCCGTTTCGCAAATTTATTTGCCCATCACTATTCGGAACCAGAATATTATGCCAACTGTGCATGTGCTGATTTTCTGCTCCCTTCCCGAAGATTACCGAAGAGAGGAAGATGGCGCCCGTGAACTCTGATGCCCAGAAACGAAAAATTTGTGGTTTTTTTGTATAAAATCAAAATTTTTAGTGAAAAAAAACCACAATTTTTTCTGAATTTAATAAACCTAGAGGATGATAAAGTCAGAATCTGAAAATCCGGCATCTAAAACCTGTTGAGGTTGCATATAAGCCAATGGGAGAAGTCCCAATGATTTTTTGATGTGCGCTGGGTTTTGTGCAATACCCTGAAGTTTTTGGAGTTTTCAGGCAAAAAATATAAGAACTTTTTTTACTTGAAAATCAGATTTTATTTTTTTCCCGCTAATCAAATGTTCAGGAAAATGTAATAATAAATAAGGGTAAAAACCCGAGCAGATTTGATAGGAGTTTGCAGCAGAAAATGTTGAGATAAAATCGGACTTTGATAAATAACCCTCCTAGGCTGGGGGGGAGCAGGGTCTATGTAGGGTAGGGGGGTAGGGGGTTTTAATAAAAAGGGTTTGGTTCTCCTTTAAGGGCATATATAAGGCTGCCTCTGACAAAAAGTAGTATTTTGATCATTTAACGTTATAGCTGACATCTTGCATCATCATCACTAGTATTAGACTGCGCCCCTGATGTTACCAGTAATGTAATTTCATAGTTAAATGGGTCATATACAGTAAACTTGTGTTAAACATGAGTTAATTAAAAAGCCCTTGCCTTGGGTTTGTGATCTATAGTTTTAATTAACACATTTCAGCA
Source organism: Xenopus petersii (assembly GCA_038501925.1). Lineage (NCBI taxonomy): Eukaryota > Metazoa > Chordata > Amphibia > Anura > Pipidae > Xenopus > Xenopus petersii. Next base: position 6,039,269 of record CM076673.1, on the reverse strand, counting down.
GTTCTTATTTGTTGTATAAAACAGTGTAGAGAAGTGGAATTAAATATCTCAGTGCAGTGAGTAGTTATTTTAATTGAACAAAGTGAAATGTTTGGAATATCCCCGAGCTCCTCGTTGGAACTGGAGCAGTAGCAATTGCATTTGTGCTGAAACCATGGGGACAATTTGGGATTATGGGTGCACGACACGGTTACATGTTCTAAAACAATATTTTTAAACAATTTAATAATAATACTAACGACTAGTGAATCTGTCCCGTTTCACTTCGCTGAAAAATTCACAAAAATTTGCGAAACACATGGGAGTCAAAAAAATTCTTACGTGCGACAAAAATTTTGCAGGTGCCAAAGGAAGGAAATTCACGGCAAATCCATGCCTGGCAAATAAATGTGCTCATTATTACTATTAACCTATTTACTGGGGCCACTTTCATTGAAGAAGAACTAATTTACTCTTTATTTTGACATTTGCAGTTATCCTGCCTGGATATTGAAAAAAACTCTCTGTTCCTTCTACAATGCATTTATCCGCTTTTTATTTTTTACCAAATAAACCTGTTCCTAATTACTTGGCAAGGCTTTTAGGGCATCAAACAAATACGTAAATAAATGTGGGTTCGATTCCCAAGCAGCGCAATTGTCCATAAATCCATTTCCAAAATCTCTCCGGCACTTCAGTTTCAACTGAGAATAAATGAGAATAGTGTAATTCATTATAAGTGCAACGTGATTAATTGGGCAACTGATCAAGGTCTAAGGAACGTAATTATATTAGTTTAAATACTGAATCCCCTGTGCTCTTTATTCAGGTTAAGGCACAAAGTGTATGCGGTGGTTCCTTGCCGTGTGCAGAGAACTGATCATTATATTATATGTTAACGGCTTCATAAAGAGCAAACACTTGACCCACTTATAAATATGCATTTTTCAATAGTTTAATAGCTCCATCATTAGAAGCTTGACTCCATGCTAGTGCCAATGTTAAAGTCGTGTTTTCGGCATGTGCTCAAAATGTCAACAACTGGCGTCAAAATCTTCTTGCGATCAGGCCAATTTCTTATCAGCGCACAGGTTCCCCTAATACTTTTCCCTTTCTGTACATTTACATAAATCCTTAGCCATAACAATAAATTTGTAGCTAGTGATGGGCGAATTTGCGGCGTTCGCTTCGGCGAAAAATTTGCGAATTTCGCGAAACGTCGAAAGATTCGCGAAACGGCACCGGCATCTCGTTTTTGACGCCGGCACCCGTTTTCTTGACGCCGGCGTCCGTTTTATCGAAAAAAAAATTTGACGCCCGCAAATTTTTTCCTAATTTTCTAATTTTCGCGCACGTCACGCAAATTTGCAGCGAATTCGTGCCTGGCGAATTAATTCGCCCATCACTATTTGTAGCGTGTTCTAACAGAAATATTATTGCCATTTGAGATTTGGAAACTGCAGAAAAGAAACGAGTTTCACATTCTAAAAGGAAGAGAAGCCTTTTTTGGAAGTACAAATATCACAGTGATCATGTAATAAAAAGGTGCAAGTCTATTCACCCATAGCAACCAAGTATTTGCTGGTCGTAATGGACTACTAGATCAGCTACTAGAATGGGCCCTTATTTTTGCATTACCCCCCTTACACGAAAAAATGTAAGGGGTTATTTATCAAAATCCGAATTTTTCCGATATTTTAATCAAAAAAAAGTCTGACCAAACTAGAATCCACCATTTGATCTTATTTATTATTTAAAAAGCTTGATTTAAATGCATCAGGCAGAACTAGATAAAATCAAGCAAAAACTAATTTTTCAGAGTTTTTTTCCCAAAACACTCTTTTTTTTCTTACAAATTTTGTTGGATTTTTACCCGAAATAGTTGGAATTTCAGGCTAATTCCAGCGCAGACCACAGAAACGTCCGAATAGGATAGAGACATGTCTCATTGACTTATATACAGCCTCAGCAGATCTGAGAAGGATGATTTTTGGATTCAGGCTTTTTTGCATCATTGGGTTTTAATAAAACTCGAAAAATTAGAGTTCTGCCCTAAAAAGCCCAACCAGAGTTTAGTAAATAACCACCTTAAAGGGGTTGTTCACCTTTGAAATAACTTTCAGTATGATGTAGAGTGATATTCTGAGACAATTTGCAGTTGGTTTTCATTTTTTATTATTGAAGGATTTTGAGTTATTTAGATTTTTATCAGCAGCTCTTCAATTTGCATCTTAAGCAATCTGGTAACTTGGGTCCAAATTCCCCTAGCAACCATGCATTGATTTCAATAAGAGACTGGAATTTTAATAGGAGAGACTCTGAATAGAAGGATCAGCAATAAAAAGTAGCAATAACAATACATTTGTAGCCTTTGTTTTTGAAGGGGTCAGCGACGCCCATTTCAAAGCTGCAAAGAGACAGAAGAAAAAGGCAAATAACGATAAAACTATAAATAATGAAAACCAAATTGGCCATTCTATAACATGATAAATGTTAACTTAAAGGTGAACCTCCCCTTTAAAGGGATTCGGTCATGATTTTTATGATGTAGTTTTTATATCTAAATGACACTGTTTACACTGCAAATAATTCACTGTACAATATAAAATGTCATTCCTGAACCAGCAAGTGTATTTAGTTGTAATATTGGTGTGTAGGTGCATCTCAGCTCATTTTGCCTGGTCATGTGATTTCAGAAAGAGCCAGCACTTTAGGATGGAACTGCTTTCTGGCAGGCTGTTGTTTCTCCTACTCAATGTAACTGAATGTGTCTCAGTGGGACCTGGATTTTACTATTGAGTGCTGTTCTTAGATCTACCAGGCAGCTGTTATCTTGTGTTAGGGAGCTGCTATCTGGTTACCTTCCCATTGTTCTGTTGTTGGGCTGCTGGGGGGGGGGGTGATATCACTCCAACTTGCAGTACAGCAGTAAAGAGTGGCTGAAGTTTATCAGAGCACAAGTCACATGACTGGGGGCAGCTGGGAAACTGACAATATGTCTAGCCCCATGTCAGATTTCAAAATTAAATATAAAAAAAATCTTTTTGCTCTTTTGAGAAATGGATTTCAGTGCAGAATTCTGCTGGAGCAGCACTATTAACTGATGTGTTTTGAAAAAAAAAATTCCCATGAAAGTATCACTTGAAAGTAAGAATGGATTGTTCAGTAGATTTCCAATGAAGTCAGGGGCATAGCACATTATTTCATGGTGTAGCGATGGAAATTTGCCACAAGTCTTTGCTGGTTGTAATGGATTACCAGACATGACCAAAATTTGCCCTTATTATTTATTTTCCATAGTTTTTATTTTTGCATTTAAAAGGTAAAACAATAATACAGAAAAAAGAAAAGAAAAAACAAAATTTAGGACATAAGTATGAAATGTTAGTTGGGTAGGGGTTGAAGGGGGTGGGGGTGGGGGATGGGCCACCAAGTGTCTGGTTTGCTGTTCTGTATTATACCAGGTAGGTTAGGCGGAGTCCATATCAGTGGTGGTTTCCTGACAAGAAGTCCGAGCATCCCAGATTATAATGAACTTTTCTGGACATCCTCTGTATGTTAATCTTGTATGTTAATCTCTGTATGTTAAGACCTTTATAGATTGAGGAAAATAGCAAAATAATGGTTGAATTAGAATATCTTCTTTAAATGATGTAATTTGTATATAAATGTGTTGCACAAATGTGTTGGAAATTATGGGGCCCATTTACTTAACTCGAGTGAAGGAATAGAGGAAAAAAACTTTGAATTTCGAATGTTTTTTTTGGCTACTTCGACCATCGAATGGGCTACTTCGACCTTCGACTTCGATTCGAACGATTCAAACTAAAAATCGTTCGACTATTCGACCATTCGATAGTCGAAGTACTGTCTTTTTAAAAAATACTTCGATCCCCTAGTTCGCCACCTAAAACCTACCGAGGCCAATGTTAGCCAAGGGGGAAGGTCCCCATAGGCTTCCTAACAATTTTCTGATAGAAGAAAAATCGTTCAATCGATGGATTAAAATCCTTGGAAACGTTCGATTCAAAAGATTTAATCGTTGATCGAACGATTTTTCGTTCGATCAAGCGAATTGCGGTAAATCCTTCGAGTTCCATATTCAAAGTCGAAGGATTTCAATTCGGCAGTCGAATATCGAGGGTTAATTAACCCTCGATATTCGACCTTAAGTAAATTGGCCCCTAAATGTATTCATTGAAATTTTTATGAAATCAAATTTCCTTATTGATTCACAATTTCCCTTATTTCCCTTATTTAACTCTAAAGAATTACACCCTCCTCCTGTAGAACAATGTTTGCCTTTAAGTTCATTAAAAGGGAGTTTTGAAGCTTTTAATAAATTGAGGCAAATGAGGAAAAAAAAATTGAAGTAGAAAGGTGTCTTTGCACGATGACAAAACTGTCAAATTAAACTAGGGAATTGTTTAAAAAAAAATTAAAAAATGTGAATTCTATTTTTCAAATTTATCATAAACTGTTCCTTTAAGAACTCAAATTCGACTATTCGCCACCTTAAACCTGCCGAATTGCTGTTTTAGCCTATGGGGGATGTACAGGGATCAATTTGGAGTTCTTTGCTGCCTTCCTGAAAGTCAGAGAATTTGATTCAAGTTTGCGGGTTGATCCTATTCACCAAATTAGATTTTTTTTTAATAAATTGCAGTTGGTCAATTTAGAGTTCATTGGAATTTCAAATAACTCCCATGAACTTAAGATATTGACTCTTGATAAATCTGCCCCTTAATGTTTTCATGATTTTTTTAGTAGACTTAGGGGCATAATTATCAAGGGTCGAATTCTGAATTTGAAAAACTTCGTAATTCTAATTCAAAAAGACCAACCGAAATGAAGTTGAAGGTTTTTTTTGGTTGAATAGGTCAGTTTCGATCGAATAGGTCCGTACTCGGACGAATTTGAATTGTACGAATTTGAATTTTACTCATGAGCCACATTGAAATGTAGGGGAGCAACATGAGCATGTAAAAAGTTCCTGGGAATCCCCAATAAAGTATATGATTGACTATTCAGTTTTCCTTTGTGGGTTGGCAGCCTACGGGGACTCTGTTTGGCCATAAACCTGTTTTTTATTAAACTAAAACTTGCCTTCAGCTTATTTCTATTTCCATTTAATATCCAATTTAACTAAAAATGTTCTACTTTGGATGTCTTATTGTCATCCTTTTCTAAATAAACATATGACTGGACAATAATTTATTTTATACATTTCTAGGTAGGAATATTTGGTATTGGAGAGCAAATATAAAATGTTGGCTTTGGCTTTGATATGGCAATGAAATAGGCAAGTTGATCCCATCATTGATAAGCACAGACATAATTAAAATTTCAGGTTTTGAATGTGTTTTTGGAGTCATGAATGAAATAAAACAGAGTCAACAGATCGAAGGCCCTTAACACAGATGCGTTTACCATTCAAAGGGGAAAACTATATAAGTACGGTCTGTGATCTGAAGGCAGAACCTCTTCAAGGCAGATTTAAAGTAGTGTTTTAGGTGCAGCTATAGGGGTATGACAAATATCAGGGGCAGAGATCTTAGAAAGTCCTACCTCTGTGATAAGTCTCAGGTCAGACTTCTGATTCTAGAAATAGCAATGGTAGCAACACAAACCACCACAGAACTTTAAACACAACTTTGAACAGTGATAAAGCAAAAACCAACGAAATGAAAGATTCTTCAAAACACTAATTTTAGATTTTCAATTAATTATTCAAATAACCTCCATTGGTCCTCTGAACTAGAACTTTTCTGAACAAGACAATTGTACGGCTTATTGCACACAGAGGGTTTTTAATAAGCATTACATGTCCATCAAATCTCTTTGACTGTGTGTTGCTTCTAGCTGAGGACGGAACATGCTATTTGTAGCCTGGATGATGAGAAACCACAAACCACTTTTTTGGGTTATTAGCTGTGCTCCACGGCTAATTCATCTGCTTCCATTGTTCTTGGTGGGACAATCCTTGATATTTGCTTGTCGATTAGGCCACTTGATAAAGAAATGACCACACCACTATAAACTAAGCATTTACCCCCAATACCAAATATGTGGCCTTAGGGCAGTGACACACGCTAAGATTCGGGAAGATTTAGTCGCCCTCTTCTTCGGGCGACTAATCTCCCCGAAAAGCCTTCCTACTGGCTAGAATCTAAATCGCCAGCAGGATGGCTCTGAAGTGCTCCGAGTGCTATCCTGCCAGCGATTTCCGTCGGAAAGGCTTTTTGGGGAGATTACTCGCCAGAAGAAGAGCCGATTTGCTAATGGCCACTCAATCTCCCCGTGTGTCACTGCCCTTTTCCCTATTTGCATATTAGTCTGCCGGTGCCATGAGTCGGGGTGTCGGAGTCCCAAATTGTCTATATCTACTGAGAAATTAGAAGACTAGAATACAGTTTTCTACTGGGAACAATGGTAGAGGTTTCAGTTGCAGAACATTTCTGCAGCAATCTCAATATAATAGCTGACAGGGTCACTGCATTAATAGGGGCATTCTTAAAATATATCAGATATACTAGAGTTTTAATAGAGCATGCGAGTTTAATGACCAGCACTGATATAGAAAATGTATATGCAATTCTACATTCAAGGACTTGCTTGTATATCCTAGGTTGTTTTCCTGTGGGATAGGCAATTTATTCTTTCTGCCATATCAACGTATGTTCATTTACATTAATTCCTATATATGTGTCTCTCAGGTGCTCCAGAAAATGGAGCATTTTCCGAACGTGAATTTTAAAGATTTATCAAAAGAATAAAAAAAATCTTAAAAATGCAAATGGAATTTGGCAACTATAGCCAGTCAACTGGAGGTGTATTGTCAACATATGAGTTATTTTTATTTCTTCTTAGTTTTTTTAAACATTTACGCGCCTATTTATTAATACTCACAAAAAATGGAAAATTGCAGGCCAAACCCAACCGTAAAAAATGAGTTTCAAAGTGTGGCTCACCTGGTGTGAAAAATGCCTGGTGTAAAGACCCCAAGTCTATCAGGCTCGACCCCTACACATCGAAAGTGTATGTTACACTATGGTACCTATGATTACGTATCTCTAGATATGAAACACGTTAGGACTCATTGTTTCAGCTATCTGGAATAAAAAATTTTTTTAAAAGTTTTATTGGCACCGGCTGGCTTCAGGAGTGTGTGTTTATTTCAGGTTGTCTATTTATTAAGCACTTACATTTTTCTGGTCAAGTTTTTAAGGGGAGAAATTCTAATTTTTAGAGTTCCAAAGAGGCTAAAAATCAAATCTGAAAATACTCCATCTAAATCTTGTCAACGTCATGTAAAAGTCAATGGCAGATGTCCCTTTTACTATTGGAAGAGGTTTTTTTTTTGTCATTTCTATTTTTAAAATAATGAGAACAATTCAAATTTTAATAAATACCCACCTAAAATGTATAAACATGAATGGAATGATGTGATTTTCTTTGTAATTGAGGTTTCCTCCTCACTTAATTCCACAGAGTTTTTCAGATTTTAGGTTTTTTTTATAAATACTGTACATATGAATGTGATTAGGTATAAACATGATTTGTTTCTGCAAACAAATTAACAAAAAAGAAAAAACAGGCAAAATGAATAAATCTGCCTCCACTGAAGAAGTCCTGATGAGAATATGGAGGGATGGTTTTGGCATAGTAAACGGATAACTTGGCCAAGAGTCAATCTAATATTCATTCATTGGAGCTTGGAGAAGGGAGGGTGAATACATTCTTTCTCTTGATTGGCTCAAAACCCAGAGAGCACATGAGCAGCTATAAAGCACACTAACTCGTTAGAATTTTAAGAAGGCTTTAGAAGCAAGACAAAGTGTCGCTAATAGTGCTGGGGTTCAAGATGGCGGTGATACATACATACATAGTAACATAGTAACATAGTAAGGAAGGTTGAAAAAAGACACATGTCCATCAAGTTCAACCTTTTTTTTTTTTTTGTATTAACTACCTATCTGCCAGTTGATCCAGAGGAAGGCAAAAAACCCATCTGAAGCCTCTCCAATTTGCCTTAGAGGGGGAAAAATTCCTTCCTGACTCCAAAATGGCAATCGGACTAGTCCCTGGATCAACTTGGACTATGAGCTATTTCCCATAACTCTGTATTCCCTTACTTGCTAAAAAGCCATCCAACCCCTTCTTAAAGCTATCTAATGTATCAGCCTGTACCACTGATTCAGGGAGACAATTGCACATCTTCACAGCTCTCACTGTAAAAAACCCCTTCCGAATATTTAGGCGGAACCTCTTTTCTTCTAATCGGAATGGGTGACCTTGTGTCAGCTGGAAAGACCTACTGGTAAATAAAGCATTAGAGAGATTATTATATGATCCCCTTATATATTTATACATAGTCATCATATCACCCCTTAAGCGCCTCTTCTCCAGCGTGAACATCCCCAATTTGGCCAGTCTTTCCTCATAGCTAAGATTTTCAATACCTTTTACCAGCTTAGTTGCCCTTCTCTGTACCCTCTCTAATACAATAATGTCCTGTTTGAGTGATGGAGACCAAAACTGTACGGCATATTCTAGATGGGGCCTTACAAGTGCTCTATACAGTGGAAGAATGACCCCCTCCTTCCTTGACTCTATGCCCCTTTTAATACAGCTCAAGACCTTATTTGCCCTTGATGCTGCTGACTGGCATTGCTTGCTACAGCCAAGTTTATCATCTACAAGGACTCCAAGGTCCTTTTCCATAATGGATTTGCCTAGTGCAGTCCCATTAAGGGTATAAGTGGCTTGGATATTTTTACATCCCAGGTGCATGACTTTACATTTATCAACATTGAATCTCATTTGCCACTTAGCTGCCCAGATCATGTTGCAAGGATGCTACATCCTGGATGGAATTAATTGGGCTGGATAATTTTGTGTCATCTGCAAACACTGATACATTACTTACAACACCCTCCCCTAAGTCATTAATGAACAAGTTAAATAAAAGTGGACCCAATACTGAGCCCTGGGGGACCCCACTAAGAACCTTACTCCAACTAGAGAATGTCCCATTAACAACTACCCTCTGTACCCGATCCTGTTTCCTATCCATGTGCAAACGACTTCATTAAGCCCAACAGACCTTAGTTTAGAAAGCAGTCGTTTGTGGGGCACAGTATCAAACGCTTTGGCGAAATCCAAATAGATCACATCTACTGCCCCCCCACTATCCAGAATCTTACTTACCACATCATAAAATGCAATCAAATTCGTCTGACATGACCTATCCTTCATAAAGCCATGCTGATTGTTGCTCATAATGCCATTCATTTGGACAAAATTTTGAATGTGATCCCTAAACAAGCCTTCAAATAATTTGCCCACCACAGATGTCAAGCTTACTGGCCTATAATTGCCAGGCTGAGATCGTAATCCCTTTTTAAATATTGGAATAACATCAGCTTTTCTCCAATCCATAGGCACCATACCAGATGACAGTGAATCTGAGAAAATCAGAAATAAGGGCTGGTCTAAAACTGAACTAAGCTCTCTTAGAACCCGGGGGTGTATGCCATCAGGCCCTGGAGCCTTGTTTACATTAATTTGTATTAACGCTTTATGAATCATATCCTGAGTCAGCCACTGACTAGATTGAGCTGAATCATTCGTGCAGTTATTAAGTGAGCCTGTGAACCCAGACTCCTCTATTGTATACACTGAAGAAAAGAACTGATTTAACACATTTGCCTTATCTGTATCTGTTACAACCATACTGGTACCATTATTTAATGGAGCAACACTCTCAACCTGCATCTTTTTACTATTAATATATTTAAAAAACTTTTTAGGGTTAGTTTTCACCTCCACCGCAATTAACTCTTCATTTCTTTTCTTAGCCTTCCGGATTGCTGATTTACAACATTTATTACAGTGTTTATATTCATTAAATGCAGCTTCTGTCCCTACAGATTTGTAGTTTTTAAATGCCTTTCTCTTCTGTCCCATTAACTTCTTTACTTCTGTATTAAGCCACACAGGATGATTCTTAGAGCTTCTACGTTTAGTCCTTAAGGGAATAAATTGAGAACAGTAATGATTTAATATCATTTTAAAGGACAACCATTTCTGTTCTGTGTTTTTAGCTGAAAACCTAATGCCCCAATCAATGCTCTGTAGGGCAGCCCTCAAGGCACTAAAATTAGCTTTTGCAAAATTCATGGTTTTTGTTGCCCCAGTATATTTTTGTTTTTTGCACCAGACATTAAAAGATATAACCTTATGGTCACTATTACCCAGGGGTTCAATGACTTGCACATTTGCTATAAGTTCTGGGTCATTTGAGATCACTAAATCAAGAATAGCATTTTTTCTGGTAGGCTCCTCAACAACCTGTGCTAAAAAATTGTCGTGCAATAAGTTTATAAACTTGTTCCCATTAACTGATCTAGCAGTACCGTTGCTCCAGTCAATATCTGGGTAATTAAAATTCCCCATTATCATTACTTTACCTAAACTAGTAGCCTTTTCTATTTGCATTAGGAGCTTCGCCTCCTCCTCCTCACTTACATTAGGGGGTCTATAGCGACGCCTACAATTAATTTGCTGGATTCTTTACAATTGGTGAAGAACTCCACCCATACGACTTCTGCCCCCTCATTTTCTAACATAACCTCCTCCTTTATATGAGCTTTTAAATCCTGCCTAACATACAGACATACCCCACCTAATTTTCTATTGCCTCTGTCCCTCCGAAACAAAGTATAGCCACTGATATTTACTGCCCAGTCATGCGACTCATTCAGCCATGTTTTGGCCACACCAATCACGTCATATTTTCCTTCCATCACCAGCAGCTCCAGCTCTCCCATTTTACCAGCCAGACTTCTTGCATTTGTAAACATACATTTAATACTGGCACCATATTGAACATATGACATGTGGTCCTCCCTCTCCTTAGGAAACTGAGACATCAGAGGGTTGGTTCATTCTATCCGTCTCCTGCTTGAATACACAGGCATGCAATATGAAGAAAAATTATATGTAACAGGGGATGCCCCCCAATTATTATAAGAGCCAGTGGCTGAATGAAAAAGAAAAGCTGAGATTGGACTTTCCCAATTTACCATACCTCGTGGACGGTGATGTGAAGCTTACAGAGAGTAATGTAATTCTTCGCTATATTGCACGCAAGCATGGACTTTGTGGAGAGTCGGAAAAAGAAAAGACCTATGTTGATCTAATAGAAAATCAGGCGATAGATTTTCGCATGGGTCTTGTTTCAATTGTTTACAATCCTCAATTTGAAGCATTGAAGGGGCCACATTTAGAGAAGCTGCCTATTGCTCTAAAAAACACTCTTGCTTTCTAGGAGAAAGATCTTGGTTTGCAGGAGATAAGATCACGTTTGTCGATTTTGTGATGTATGAGATCAGCATCGGATGTTGGATCCAACTTGTCTGCAGAATTTGAAGAATTTGCAGGCCTTTCTAACACGATTTGAGGCACTTCCTGCTATTGATGCTTACATGAAGTCCTTGCGTTTTATGAAGACACCGATTAATAACCGCATGGAATCCTGGGGCAACACAAAATAAGGCATTCTACACATGGAAAACCTCACTCTTTTGTTTCACACCAGAACATGTCCACTGTTTTTTAGTGTAACCATCAGCTCACCTTCTGTCTCCCCTTCCTAATGTCCTTTTGTTTGACAACTAAATTTACAATAAAGCCATCCAATCAGTAACAAGCAAAAAAAAAAATCAAATGTTTATATATTAAGAAACATGCCAATACATTCATTAAGCTACAGGACGTATCTACAGGACGATGCTTGCTCACTGCAGAGACAATTTTAAAAAATCCACCCATGAGGACATTCTTGCTTTGTAGGGCATTACCTGATATTGTGTTGGGTTCTTCTATTGAACTAATAATCATCATTTTTATAACAGAGCCATTAGAGAAAATTACTTACATTGGAAACGGACATGCTCGAAATATAACCATCTGTCCAAAAATATTGCCTTTATGTCTCTCTTCACAAAAATGATGTTTTTAAGGTTATTACGCGCTGACATATGGCTGTTGTAGCGGTGTGTTATTTTGTCAGATTGATCATACCCGTTCCATTAATATTTCGGCAACCTTCGTTGAATTTTAATGTTCTATGGATCTCCTGAAATGCAGCTCTGGGGGTAGTTGAACTGATCGGTGTTAGAATGCAAATAGCAACGATATAATATAGAGATACATTTCCAACACCGGAGAAGATAATATGGCCAGGCGCCATTAATAAAAAGAGACAGAAAGCAATGATTGCAAATAGATTCCCCTGGAAATTTGCTAAATAAAATGTTCTTGTTTAGACCAATGTTTAATTACACTGGACAAGAGCCAGACTTGATTAATTAAACCAATGATCGTGTTAATTTGGTGACTGATAGCAATGCGCCAGTCTATTAGATGTGCAAATTGCCAATTCACGGAATGAGTTGAAGTCGTTGGCTCAGTTCTTTCAAAACAGGGGCCAACTGCAAGTTTGGGCTCAAGTCACAGCTACAATTGGAGAGATGGTTTATTTTATAATAAATAAGGAAAGAGCAAAGGGAGGCTGGGATATCCAGCGGTAGACAAACATTAGTGAGGAAATACATAGTGCTAGAACTGGAAAAATCAAAGCTCACTAGTAGAACCATGGAGTCTGGGTGCTCCAGATCAGGGATCCCCAAACTTTTTTTAATCTGTGAGCCACATTCAAATGTAAAAAATGTTGGGGAGCATCACAAGTAAGAAAAACATATCTGAAGGTGCTAAATAATGGTTGTTTGGTAGCCCCTATGAAGATTGGCAGCCTGCAGGAGGTTCTTTTTGGCAGTACAACTGGTTTTTATACAACCAAAACTTGCCTCCAAGCCTGGAATTCAAAAATAAGCACCTGCTTTGAAGCCACTGGTTGCAACATCCAAGGGGTTGGGAGCCACATGTTTATCATGCTGGTTGGGGATCACTGACCCAGACAACCAAACTATTCATCATGCTGTGCATAGTCACTAGTGATGGGCGAATTTGGGGCGTTTCGCCGAAAAATTTGTGAATTTCCCTCGAAATGCGTGAAACGGCGCCGGCGTCTCGTTTTCACTGGCAAATTTTCACAGCGGTTTCACGAATGTATTCGCCGGCGGCGAATCACGGGAATTCGCCGCAAATTTGCGTCTGGCGAATAAATTCGCCCATCACTAATAGTCACCTGTGACTTAGAAAATAAAAACAAATATCTGATATGGAAACCACTCAGCTGTAGAATCATAGTTGTCTGGTTTGTCTATGAGATGTTCAACCGCCATCCACCTGTTGCGAATACTACAGCTTTGAAGCAAAGTGACAAATGTTTTCATGACTCTGTGTTAAAATTTCACTATGAATTCGGCTTTGATAAGAACCCCCCCCCCAAAAAAAAAATCAGGTGTCAATATTAGGCACCCCATGCCATCCACATTAACCCCACCATCAATCTAAAAAGCTATGCTCGGGACATGGGGCTTTCCATATAGAGAGATCTTTTCGTAATTTGGATCTCCACACTTTATTTATTTATAGTTTAAATAATCATTTAGGGGCCGATTCATGAAGCTCGAGTGAAGGATTCGAATTAAAAAAACTTCGAATTTCGAAGTGTTTTTTGGGCTACTTCGACCATCGAATGGGCTACTTCGACCTTCGACTACTACTTCGACTTCGAATCGAACGTTTCAAACTAAAAATCGTTCGACTATTCGACCATTCGATAGTCGAAGTACTGTCTCTTTAAGAAAAACTTCGACCCCCTACTTCGGCAGCTAAAAGCTACCGAAGTCAATGTTAGCCTATGGGGAAGGTTCCCATAGGCTTGCCTGAGATTTTTTGATCGAAGGATATTCCTTCGATCGTTGGATTAAAATCCTTCGAATCGTTCGATTCGAAGGATTTTATCGTTAGATCGAAGGAATAATCCTTCGATCGTTCGATCGCAGGATTTGCGCTAAATCGTTTGACTTCGATATTCGAACGATTTTAGTTCCTAGATGAATATCGAGGGTTAATTAACCCTCGATATTCGACCCATAGTGAATCGGCCCCTAAAACTATAAATAAATCCAATAGGATTTTTTTCTTTCCAATAAGGATTAATTATATCTTAGTTAGAACCAAATATAAGGTACAGTTTAACATTATAAAAAGAGAAAATCATTTTTTTAAATTTTACTTATTTGTTTAAAATGTCCATGGGAGACATCCTTCTTGTTATTTGGAGCTTTCTGGATAACAAGTTTATGGATCCCGGATCCCATTCCTGTGTATGTAATTCGCCATCTGATTGGCAAAACACATCAGGCAGGAAGTGACGTCACACAGAGACCACAGGAAATGCCACAAGGGGACTATACAGGCCAGCAGAGTCCCTACATAGGAGCTAACTTGGAAGGAGTGAGTGACCTGCTAACACTACGGGCTACCATATTTCCAGTTTGTAAGTAGGCAATTAGGCCAAACGGTGGTTAGTGATGGGCGGATAAATTCGGCAGGCGAGAATTTGCGAATAACTTTGCAAAACTGAGGAGAGAATTCGCCAATTTTTCGGCAAAGCAAACAGGACAAATTCGCCCATCACTAGTGGTGGTAACAGATTGGAAAAATTGTGCACGTCACCAATAAGAGTGGAAGGTTTAATGGGGAAGTACACCTCAAGAAAATAACTCGGACACTGGGTGCAGTTGGAATATTTAAACATATTGCACTATTTTTTGGATTTGGTTTTTTTTCTCTGTTGCCATAGGCGCTGATCTACATACAAACTTTGGAGACTTTTTAAAATACAGCTGAGAGACTGTGGACAAGAGAAAGTTAATCTAAAAGACAGTTTTTTTCCTAAAGGTTTTTAATTTTTGTATGCAATATAGAGCCTTCCCATCAGTGACGTAACTAGTAACTGGGCTCCACAGCTAATTAATTTTAGGGGTACCGTCATATCCAGAATTTGTCCTGTTTTACCTATATATGTTAAAATTGCTCATTAATTAGGGCCTCATGGGGCCCCCTATACCTCCAGGAGGATCTCTGCAGCCACAGGGTCTGCTTCCTCTGCAGTTACGGCCCTGCTATAGCACATGTTCCTGTAAATAGCCAAAACTTCTCAGTATCAATTTGACCTCATTTTATAGCAAATACACAATCATCTCTTACATTTCTTAATGGTATTGATCTGGAATAACATCTCTGCCAGATAAATTCTGTGTCTGAAATAGATGCAATTATCTCTAATAAAGGCAACATGGCCAGCAATGGCTGCTTGGAGGTACCGTATATACTCGAGTATAAGCCGAGTTTTTCAGCCCCCAAAATATGCTGAAAAACTCTACCTCGGCTTATACTCGGGTCAAGCGCAAAAACGGTCGCCAGCGTCTAAGAATTCGCCGGCGTCCAAGAATAGTCGCCGGCGTCCAAGAATAGTATCCAAGAATATTCGCTGGCATCCAAGAATGGTCGCCGGCATCCAAAAACGAGAAGCCGGCAACAGAAACCCTCAATTTTTTGATTGAAACTTACCAGAAGCTGCTGCATTTCTCACCCTCGGCTTATACTCGAGTCAATAAGCTTTCCCAGTTTTTGGAGGTAAAATTAGGTACCTCGGCTTATACTCGGGATGGCTTATACTCAAGTATATACGGTATTAGAATGAGACTGTATCCCCTGGTGAATTCTCTACATCCAGCGAATCGGGCCTGTTACTATGTGCTCAGAAGCCTGTCAGTGCAATTGACTATGATTTGACGCTACAGTGGTTTGGCATTTGAACCAATGAAGAGATGGGCCAACGTAGAAAAGGAGATAGAAGTTACACTACTCACAAGGTGGCCCATTAAAGACATCACAGCCAGCACATGCAACTCTTTTCTAGTCCTACAAACTGCTTTGTGCAGTACTAGAGATCAATATGGAATAGGAGCATTGAGTGCACTGGTAAAAAAATATTGGCTCTTCTACAAACTTGCAGCTGCACAGGGTCCCTTAGAAAATTATTTTCTTAAAACCTTTTATTTTAAATTAAATTAGTTTCTGCTCCTCCACCCATAGATGATTTTTAATGAGTCAATAATGAAGGGCGACCGTGTTGTGTGGCCATGGAAGGAATAATACAAGTCTATGTTTTTACACTGAACAAGGGCCCTCTGCTGACTGTGTCCTGCTGAAGCACATTTGAAAAAAATATTAGTCATTATTCTAGATATCTAGAGAAGTATCCAATGCCATTGCTAGTCAAGGGACAGACAAACCTCATCTGATTTCAATGAGTCTGAAAAGGTCAATAGTTCTGCAAAGACGACTGTATCTTCCTCTGAACACATTTCTGGGCATTCTAGGGCCATGTTTTATGTGTGTGTTACAGTTTTGCTAATGAAGCTGAAATTGCCCTTTAAGCTGTGAGTCTCAGTTCTCCCAAGACACCTATGATTAAGTACCGGAGGGTATGAACTGTGTAAGGTTGGCCATATGGCTGTTTTTAACTTGTCTACACTGTTAATTAAATAAACTTTTGATTTTTTATATATTATGAGTCATTGGACATATTTTGGTTAAACGTTTAATGGTGCCTTGGGAGCTGGGGCAAGTCCTCGTGACTCTGTTGCCCAATACGGATTGGCAACATAGACTCCCCCCTCTGTAAAATATTTTTCAGTTCTCCCAAGAGACCTGCTTATCTTAAATAGTTACAATTGTATCTTTGCTTATCTTAAAGTGTTACAAATGTTACAAATGTATCTAAGTGCAGGTGCTCAGTGTTCTGCGCTCTCTGCCTTTTATTCTAATTAAGTTTCAAAAACGTTGTATCTATTTCTGGCATCAGTGCAGTAGATTAAAGAGAAACTTGGGACATTTCAGTAAGAAACCCGGGACTGGGGACTGAGCTGTCAAATTTGGGACTGTCCTGCAGAAAACGGGACAGTTGGGAGGTATGAATGACTAAATTGAACCCAGTATGTGAAAATGTGCAAAAATTGTATATATAACTTTTCTAACACTTCTCTATAAATAGCCCCTTTGGTTGGTCAAGATCAGTCTAAGCACATTCATTGGATTGAAAGATACAACCTCAATCACTCTTCAGTCTTACAAAATCCCAATTTACTAAAACACAGTAACATAATAACATAGTAAATTAAGTTGAAAAAAGACACACGTCCATCAAGTTCAACATTAAGGGCCATATTTATCAAGGGTCGAATTTCGAATTGAACAAAAAACGTCGAAATTTCGAATTCAAAAAGACCAACCGAAATTAAGTCCAAGTTTTTTTTGGGTCGCATAGGTCTGTTTTAGATCGAATAGGTCCGTATTCGGTCGAATTCAAATCGTTTGAATCGAATTAATAGCGCTAAGTCCCCAAAAAAACTTTGATTCTTCAAAGTCCACCACTTAACTCCAAGTAGGTTGTAGGGGGTCCCCCATAGGCTAAAACAGAAATTCGGCAGGTTTTAGATGGCGAATGGTCAAAGTAAAATTTTTAAAGAGACAGCAGATGATAAATTTCAATATTCGAATTTTTGAATTCTTTTCAAATTCGAATCGAATTTGGACTGCAATGGGACCAGTCCCTGGATCAACTTGTACTATGAGCTATCTCCCATATCCCTGTATTCCCAAACATTATCAATACTCACAGTCATCAAGATATTTATAGTCTTTCACGGTTGCTGATCCTCTCTGCATAATCTCGACACAATTTCTGTAAAATAAAAGTTTGTTTTTTAACCATCATTAACAACCGCGCCAGGTTTTCTCTCCCTACTCAACACAAAAGTCTATTTCTGAAATCTTGTGTAAGCTGTGAATCATTGCTGAAAACTAAACCCCTACAAACAATGTGATACTGAATATTTTTTTTATCAGCCATTAATTCTTTGCCTTTCCTAAAACATTTAAAATGTAATAGGGATGGGCGAATTTTTTCTCCTTGTTTCGCCGCGGAATTGAAGACCGCAGACTTGTATGGCGCCTGCGACATTTCACCGGCGGCAAATTTTCTTGATCAAAATCAGAAATTTTCTCACTATTTTCTGATTTGTCGGAATTTCTCACCGAAACCTGCAACTGTTTCAGATTTGACACCTGAAACCATTAAATCTTATTATTGAAGCCCAGATCAGGATATTTTCAAAATGTCAACTACACATTTGACATTGTCCTCTACATGAACTCGGCAGGTCTCAGTTGGACTTTTAACACCATTGGGGTTCAATAAATGTCGAAAAATTTGAGGTTTTGTTTTCTGTGTAAAATGGTGTTTTTTCTCCATTAAAAGTCCAATCAGAAATCTGACTTTAATAAAAAAAAAAAACTTAATAAGCAACAATAATTTGAGCTTTGGTAGTTTAGGTGAAAACTGCTAATATCATGAAAAGAAAGAAAACGAAAAACTTATTTACAAATGTACATAATTACTAAAACTGAATTGAAGTTTTTACTACAATTGAAGTTTGTCACTGCAAAAATTGTGAATTTGAATTGGATTTAGGAAACTTGAATTCTGTTTATACTTGTAATTTTTATTGAGCTTGGGGTTTCAGATACAAAGATGTATAATACAGTATGATATTTTAAGCAGTATATATACAGTGCATTGTGGTAGCATAATGTTTCATACAAGGATTTACCTGCAAAACATAATACTAAGTTTAAAGGAGAACTAAACCCTAAAAATGAATATGGCTAAAAATACCATATTTTATATAGTGAACTTATTGCACGAGGCTAAAGTTTGAGCTTGTCAATAGCAGCAATGATCCAGGACTTCAAACTTGTCACATGGGGTCACCATCTTGGAAAGTGTCTGTGACACTCACATGCTCAGTGGGCTCTGATTGGCTGTTGAGAAGCTAAGCTTAGGGCTCGTCACTAATTATCCAGCAGAAAATGAGCTTCCCTGGCTGTAATATAAGCTGATGCTACAGGTTTGCTGATTATTCAATTCTGATGCTAATTGCACTGGTTTCTGTGCTGCCATGTAGTAATTATGTGTATTAATTACTAATCAGCCTTATATTGTGACATTTCTATTCTATGTGTACTGTATATTGTGAGTGGCTCCCTAAGCTCAGTAAGGGACAGCAGCACAGAGCATGTGCAGTGAATCAGCAGAAAAGAAGATGGGGAGCTACTGGGGCATCTTTAGAGACACAGATCTTTACTGCTAAAGGGATGTGGTTTAGTGATGGTCGAATAAATTTGCCAGGCGCTAAATTGTGGGCAAAATTTGGTGGTGAAATATCCGCCATGTCAAAAAAATTTGGGTGCGTGTCAGAATAGTCATGTGCATGAAAATTATCGCGTGTCAAAATTTTTTGGACGCCGATTGACTTTAATACATTTGGACAAAATAGGCGCACGTATAAAAAGGCTATGGTTAATGGCATTTGTAAATATTTCCATGCTGAGTGTTTTTACATTTTCAGCATATTATTATTGTTGTTAATGCCCATGCTTCCCCCATCTGCATTGTTTTTCTGACATATATAATGCTATTAGGCTAAAAAACGTACATATGTTGCCTATTCATTTCCCTCTACCTTTGTGCACTGCAACACAGTTAATTTTCCCTCATTAAACTAATGGCAGCTGCATTTTTATAGAGAAACTTGTATTTCACATTATCCACTTCAACATTGTACAATTTGCAATTTTTTTCATCAGTCACAGGAAATGACAGTTTAACTTGCCTTATGCTTCTAACTGTGTCCATCCTTTACAGAGATGTATTCAGCCAACTTGTTTATAGACTACACCATTATATCTAATCATGGGGCCAAATCACAGGGGCTCCAGTGCACCCTGGAATGTTAAGGAACCCAAAACACTTTGTGATTAGTTACATTTTTTTGTTTGGCCAGGTTAGTATATTGATCTATAAGATTCAGGTTAGTATATTGATCTATTATAGCCACCCCTAGTATTATTGTCAGGCAGTCCCTCAGTGTTATAGACACCTAACTGGGTCCTAAAATACAGTTGGGAGGGGTACTGTTTGCTCTTCCTGCTCTAAGCTATGCCCCTTGCTGCTTCTCACAGTGACCAGCAGATGGCATTGCGCTGGGATATAAAAGACTCTGAGGCCATGCGTTCATTGTCCATTTTGTGCTGGCTCTGACCTGAACAGGCAGGTAGAGCTCTGTGGAACCTAGACAGGTCAGGTCTAGTAAGAATAGACGACTCACCATTATAGGTTACTCTAGGAGTAACAGACAGACAGGTTATTTAGCTGAGCAGCTCAAGGCTCCGAAGAGGAGAGTCAGAGGGATTAAGATCCCGGGTACTAATAGCCCAGAAGAAGGGACTAAGTGTATAGGAACAGGGTAGATAGATTCCTCTCAGGTTCCACTTAGGGTAAAGGCTGAAAGCTGGGTGTACCTTTAGTGCTGCTGAGCACGTCCTCTTGCCTGTGGGGACTAATACTGACCAAGTGGTGCTGTGAGTATTGCCTATTCAATGTGATGCCAAATCCTGTCTGCTCTATTGTATACGCCACTGAGGATTGTGTATGTTCAATAAATAAGTTCATGTTTAAGTTATAAGAACCACTGGCGCCCATTATTCTTATACCCTGTATCCAGTTACAGTTGCACTACACCCTGCATCCACACCGTTGCGAGGGCTCACTCCCTAAGATTATAGGTCTCATCCGGAGCACATTTATTGGGAGTGGAGCTCAATAGTGGTGTACAGTACACACAATTTACTATAGCGCTATACTATAAGATTCTTTACTTCCTGTGGTTTCTGTATGTGGAATCTGAATCCAGTGGTTCTGTTGGGTACGCCATATGGTTTCTATGTTTATATTTAGTGTTATGTTGCAATTAAAATATTTTGGCAGTTTGGCAACTAACAACTGTCTCATTCTGCCTTTCACAGGAAAGAATTCATTCCTTTTTATGTTCATAAGGTGCTAGAATGTTCCACCTTTGTAAACGTATGGAGCCTGACCATGTAGCATGGTAAATTAATCTGAACAAAAGCCAATAAACCAAGGAAGTTTATAATTCCTAAAACAAACTGCAAGTTGATCTGGAGGAAGGCAAACTAGGCCTCCAGCAGGTCAATAGTTTAGATGTTGGAGATGAAACCCTTGATGACTCTTGAGTAGGGATGAACAAAATATTTCACTGCGTTTTGAAAAACTCTAATGTATAGTAAAAAAAATTGTTGCATGGTTTGAAAAATGTCACACCAAAAAACTCTCATCGCTGGTGAATTTTTTGGCATTTCATGAATATTCTGTGAAATGGGTCAGATTAGCCCATCACAAGACCCAATCACTTTGGTGATCTCATTGGTAATAACTAGATCAAATATTATTAACGTTCATGTATGTATGCATATTCCAATTTGGGCACAGAGATAGCCAGCCTAGTATTGTACCCCACTATTGTAGGGAATTCCATAACCTTAATGTCAAACTATTATGGTTGGAACTTAGAAGAAAGGTTTCAACTTGACCTACTTGGCATAGATGACTATGAGGTGTAAAATAATCAAGCAATGATTTCCCTTTTCTTAATTTAACTGTAAATTGCAGATTTAGTCTAGAAGAAACCCAATGACTCTCTACTATTGTAGCAACAACTATCCTTATTTCCTCTCCTATCTACCTGCCACATGAAACTTGCCTTACAAGAAACCATCAAGTGGCCTGGTTGGATGAACTGACTAGAGAGGCTCAAAGGTGGCCATACAGGTACAATAAACAGATTTCTGTTTTTTTTAATACATTTTCTGAAACAATATTATCATATCATGGATTATTTAATTGGTATGTCAATATTTGTACCTATAAAGCCAATGTTATAATAACAATCATTAGATCCTTCCAGATGCTGACCCACTAAACCAAAAGCCGACCTTTATCTATCTGTCTATTGTCCATCAGATCTTGTGTACAAACATGATAGACTTGTTTTAATGATCCCTCGTTCTTGTGGTCCCAGTACCCCTGGAACTATAGCAGGGTGATTGTTACCCCAATGTTTCTATATATCTGTAATCTTGTTATGAGCTAAGGGGGCCCAGTCTGAAGGTCAGTTAGGGAGAGATTTGGGGTGAGTGATTATTTGTACCCTGGGTACCCCTGGAACTATAGCAGGGTGACTGTTACCCCAATGTTTCTATATATCTGTAACCTTGTTATGAGCTAAGGGGGCCCAGTCCGAAGGGCAGTTAGGGAGAGATTTGGGGTGAGTGATTATTTGTACCTTGGGTACCCCTGGAACTATAGCAGGGTGACACCCCAATGTTTCTATATATCTGTAATCTTGTTATGAGCTAAGGGGACCCAGCCAGAAGGTCAGTTAGGGGGAGATTTGGGGTGAGTGCTTATTTGTACCCTGGGTACCCCTGGAACTATAGCAGGGTGAATGTTACCCCAATGTTTCTATATATCTGTAACCTTGTTATGAGCTAAGGGGGCCCAGTCTGAAGGGCAGTTAGGGGGAGATTAGGGGTGAGTGCTTATTTGTACCCTGGGTACCCCTGGAAGTATAGCAGGGTGACTGTTACCCCAATGTTGCTATATATCTGTAACCTTGTTATGAGCTAAGGGGGCCCAGCTTGAAGGCCAATTTGGGGGAGATTCGGGGTGAGTGTTTATTTGTGTTCTGGGTACCCCTGGAACTATAGCAGGACGACTGTTACCCCAATGTTTTATATATCTGTAACCTTGTTATGACTGAGTTAATGGGTCCCAGCCTGAAGGTCAGTTAGGTGAAGATTTGGGGTGAGTGCTTATTTGTGCCCTGGGTACCCCTGAAACTATAGCATGGTGTCTGTTACCCCAATGTTTCTATATATCTGTAACCTTGTTTGAACTAAAGGGGCCCAGTCTGAAGGCCAATTAGGGGGAGATTTGGGGTGAGTGCTTATTTGTACCCTGGGTACCCCTGGATCTATAGCAGGGTGAAAGTTACCCCAATGTTTCTATATATCTGTAACCTTGTTATGAGCTAAGGAGGCCCAGTCTGAAGGTCAGTTAGGGGGAGATTTGGGGTGAGTGCTTATTTGTACCCTGGGTACCCCTGGAACTATAGCAGGGTGACACCCCAATGTTTCTATATATCTGTAACCTTGTTATGAGCTAAGGGGGCCCAGTCTGAAGGTCAGTTAGGGGGAGATTTGGGGTGAGTGTTTATTTGTGCCCTGGGTACCCCTGGAACTATAGCAGTGTGATACCCCAATGTTTCTATATATCTGTAACCTTGTTATGAGCTAAGGAGGCCCAGCCTGAAGGTCAGTTAGGGGGAGATTTGGGGTGAATGCTTATTTATACCCTGGGTACCCCTGGAACAGTAGTATGATAACTGTTATAAGAACTTTTTTGCATAGCAGCTGTTGAAACAAACCAGTGAATTGTTGAAAGCTATGATATACTCTTTAATTATTCACACAATAAGAATAAAAATCATTTAATTCGTAAAATGTTTATGGGCAAATATGTTTGAATACATCAGAACTTGGTTAAACACGAGAATCATTTTTCATATTTCAATGGTTTATGAGGGAAATCTTTACAATCGGAATGTTATTGGCAGCTCTTGGTTTAATGTACTGGAATTATATGACTTTGCAGTCTGGTTGGTGTTTTTGCTGCAGAGTAGACTGAGAGTAGAGATACACAACCCAAATGACACACGGTTATGGGAACAAACAGATGCACGGCATTGTTTTTGCTTTGACGTGTTGCCCAGGACTGCAATCCAAATGCAACAATGTGCTTGTTTGTATTCAGCTCGGTGTTGAGCCAACAAGCTGAACTTCACTTCTCTGTTCAGCTTTGATTCCTAATGTAGTCAGTAAAGTCATTTCCAGCACTGTATCAATATCGTTGATAGGCATCTCCGCATCACCCTCGAGAAATTAAACTTTTCCTGATTTGTTTCCAGTGCATTAATTGAAAATTGCTGTATTTAATTTCAGTTTATGTTACAATATGAGCCAGACTCCCACACAAGGGTAAGTGTTAATGCATGAGAAATGATTCCAAATGTTCTGCAGTGCAGTCAGGATCTAATTCTATTGCAATGGCTCCGGGTGTGTGGGCTGATGCTTTATAAATTGTGCAATTTTGTCCTTTTTCCCCATTTTTGTTCTTTATTAAACAAGTATAATTTCCAAGAAGGGAAGCCTGTGAAAAATACCTGTGCTTGCCCAGGATCAAATCCTATCTATCTATCTATCTATCTATCTATCTATCTATCTATCTATCTATCTATCTATCTATCTATCTATCATCTATCTATCTATCTATCTATCTATCTATCTTCTATCTATTATCTATCTATCTATCTATCATCTATCTATTATCTATCTATCTATACAATAACGGAACTAGGTGGGGGAAATGATTGCCTTCCTCCTATGAATCTTCACCATTTTTAACATAATCCCATCCTGGCCCTTCATAGTGATTATTATCCACAAGTACCCCAGGTCTTTCTCCATTACATAATTGCCTATCTCAGCTTAGTTCATACATGCATCCATCTTATTAGTCTTAGGCACATAGAGAAGAGGATTCACTGCTCTTTATAACATTTAGAGTCTTGATAAGGATTTCCCAGAATTATCTTGCTTGTGTAATCATATATGATATATATAGTCCATTTGATGTACAACTTTACCACTCCTTAAGTAACGAAAAACACCATGTGAACGTTTTGTAGTTTTGAAACTGATCTTGAGAGACAGTGAACACCTGTGTTATCACAAAAGGCAACCATAAATGCTGCCCAGGCAATACTTATCCTATTTGGTTCTGCTTCTCAGGGGTGTCAATCTTTTCACTAGTAGGTTTTAAGGCCCCTGCACAAAGTCATACCACTATACTGTGCTGGGGCCTCATTTTGTTTATTTCACTTGGGAAATGGTAAAAAAAAAAACTCCACTCCTTCAGTGTCAAGTTAGACTGTCCATGTTCACGTCTCCTCTATGAGGAAAGACTGGCCAAGTTGAGGTTGTTCACGATGGAAAAGAGGCGCTTAAGGGGAGATATGATAACTATGTATAAATATATAAGGGGATCATATAATAATCTCTCTAATGATTTATTTACCAGTAGGTCTTTCCAGCTGACACAAGGTCACCCATTCCCATTAGAAGAAAAGAGGTTCCAGCTAAATATTGGGAAGGGGTTTGTTACAGTGAGAGCTGTGAAGATGTGGAATTGTCTCCCTGAATCAGTGGTACAGGCTGATACATTAGATAGGTACAAGGAAGGGTCGAATGCTTTATTCACCAGTAGCTCCTCCCAGCAGACAGGAGGGAGCCAATGAGATTAGAGGAGGGAAAGGGGTGTTACAGGGAGAGCTGGGAAGTGAATCAGGGGTACAGGCTGATACATTAGATAGGTACAAGGAAGGGTCGGATGCTTTATTCACCAGTAGCTCCTCCCAGCAGACAGGAGGGAGCCAATGAGATTAGAGGAGGGAAAGGGGTGTTAGAGGGAGAGCTGGGAAGTGAATCAGTGGTACAGGCTGATACATTAGATAGGTATAAGAAGGGGTTGGATGGTGTTTAGCAAGTGAGGGAATACAGGGATATGGGAGATAGCTCATAGTACAAGTTGATCCAGGGACTGGTCCCATTGTCATTTTGGAGTCAGGAAGGAATTTTCCCCTCTGAGGCAAATTGGAGAGGCTTGAAATGGTTTTTTTTTTCCTTCCTCTGGATCAACTGGCAGTTAGGCAGGATATTGTATATATATAGACTTAAGGTTGAACTTGATGGGCAAGTGACTTTTTTCAACCTAACCTACTATGTTACTACTATGTTACTATGCATATACATGTTTTTCTTTTTTCCTAAAGCAACATAAACATCTTTGTCTCCATCAGTAAAAAAAAAAAAAAACTCCATGACAGGGAAGTTTCCTATTCTGTTGTATTTTCTGGAGAAGTGTTGTTCTTGCTATAGAATCCATCTCTGGGATTTAGAGATCTGGGTCATTATAAACCAGTCAGCAAAATCAGACAAAGAGTAGTTGTTATTAAATCCAAAATCATCAAGTTGTTCAAATATGTATTTTCTCCCAGACATGATTTTGTGGACAGTTATCAGTTGATACGTCTTGTACTGTTTCCTCCAACATATAGTAGGAAATGCATTCCCCCAGTCAGACATGGGTGAACCCTTGAAACAAAATATCTCTTGCTTTCGAAATTCAACAGTTTCTAGAAGCTTTGTGAAGCAACTGTTCTACCACACTGGTGTACAGAGACTTAAGTCCCAAAAATGTAACTAAATTGTAGATGTAACAATATGATTGGACATTGGAAGGTATTTTCAACTGCCCACATCACATTGTACCTGGTCTGTTCCAACATGAACTCTGGCAGACCAAGAAGTGATTGGGCCACCACATACATTCTGATCCTATTGCAGATGGTCAAATCAGACAGTATTGCTTATAAAACTCAACCCATTGGCCAATTTAGATTAGTAAAGGGGCTACATTTTATCTTCTAATGCCTGTGAGACAGCTGCTATGGACCTTCTCCTTGATGAAGGTCTTCACTGGTCTTCACCAACACCTATAAGACCTAATAAGAGCCCAAAGGTATCTGGTGACTAGCTTACCGACAGATAAAAGGGCATGCAGGGCTCCCAGTGTACTTTATACCCTAAAGTTGGGATACAGACCTCACTGGCCAACAGATATGTATTATCGATGATGCCGGAAGTACCATTTGCACCAACTGCATAGCAAAGGATAAATGACAGTCGCTGAAGTTCAGATGGAAACTTCTCTAATCTATTTAGAAGGTGTTTGAAGGTCATTAGGAAGATAAAAATGGACGCTGTGCTCGTTTCCATTCAAATGTCAATGAAGCATTGACAGAGGTCAGTCACTGAATATGGTGGAAGTAATTTCTAATCGCAGCTTGTACTGATTTGTCATAGGATATACAGGCGAGCGTGGGAATGACATTTATTTGTTAGGGACAGATATTCAGCCCTACACAGTCTGCAGAGATAATACAGGTGTGTGTGTGACATTTCTCAATCCTTACTTTGTCTGTTAATCTGAGAGAGAGAGAGCAAGCGCGTTTGATAATCCATTATAGTCTTCCCTTGTAAAGGCTGATACATTAGAACCAATAAGAATGGGTCCTGGCTCTGAGTAGGGTAATTTAATTCTCAAAATGAATCATTTGTCCTTTGAATTAGCAGAAATTTGCTCATGACAAACATTTCATAGTTAACGTGCCTGTGTATATTCATTCAATCCCATTTGCAAGTATATTATTTATATATTGTACCCGAAATTGGTTTCAGTTTACTCTCTCTATGCACGTTATACATGTGCGACCTCTATCACTAACATTTACAGCTTTGGCCATAATGGAAGTGGCTCATCTCACCTCCCTCATACAGAGGACTCATTCCTTACCGCTCAGTTCTATTTAGGGCTTTTTTTTATAACTTAAAATTTTATTGGAAAAAGATGCATACATATCATAGTTATACAAACAATACTCATTGAAAATGAACATTGTATAACAATTTAGTATAATTCAAGTAGGTAAGTTACATTCAGAAGCAAAAGGATAAATTATCCATTTTTCTTTTAGAATAAGGAATCATACACTGACTAGTAGAAGGTGGGGAATATAAGCAATTCCAACATATCCTCAAGTTAACTGACAATCCACCAAATGTTGCATGACAAATTGTGCAATGGTGGGATAGAGCGGGGGGAGATGTCAAAGAACCAATCCAATCCAGGTATAATTCCAACTATTTGAGTTTAGACCCTTGTTTCAGAAAGTCTGATGTATATATCCCATTTTGACCACACTTTCTCCCATTTACATCTATTACCCCTAATGTTGGCCGTCATGAATTCCATCTCTCTCATATCCCTCACCCTATAAATAACATCCTCTATTTTTGGGGGGGAGGCCAATTTCCAAAGGGCTGTAATAGCCAGCCTGGTGGCAGTTAGAATAAAATTTATAAGTCTTTGTTCTGCAAGAGTGATATCTGGAAATGGCCTACCCACCAAAGTAGTATAGATGTCGAGATGGATGTTTTTAGACAGAACATTCGTTAGTAGCTCCTCTACTTTGTGCCATAATGATGTTAATTTGGGGCACTCCCACATTATATGTTGCTGCGTTCCTCTAAGGCCACAGCCTCTCCAACACAACGGGGAAGTGCCTGGAAAAATACGGCTAAGCTTAGCTGGAGTGTCGTACCAAAAGAACAATGATTTATAGATGCTTTCTTTCTGTCTGACACATGTTGCACTCCTTTTTGCATTTTCCCAGATTTCGGTCCAATCCTCTATAGTGAGTGGATCGGAAGTAATATCCTCCCATTTTAACATATAAGAGTGCTTGGGGAAAGGATTGGCTGAAATAGTCATAATATTATTGTATAATGAAGAGATCAAGGCTTTCCTAGGTAGACCTTTTAAGCATAACCTCTCAAATTGGGTTAGGGAAGGAGATGATGTGCCTCGAGGAAGGCCTCGGCCAATGAAATAAAGTATTTGTACCAATTCATACATCCTATTTGGTGGGATAGAGAACTTAGTCTGAATTTCCTCAAGAGTTCGTTGCTTGAGAGTTAGGGGATTTAAAAAATCATAGGTTCTGAATAGGTCCTGTGCACCCCAGTAGTTTCTAAAGTGCATCGAAAGACCAGGAGGGAAAGCTGCATTCCCTAAGAAAGGGGTGACCAGTGAATGGGGGTTGGCTAGACGATATTTCGCTTTGCATAACTTCCATATCCTCAAAGTAAATGACATTGGAGAGAGAAGTGGACCAAGTTTTCTATCCCTTGGGACCCAGAGAAGTGAGCCAGGATGTATTGGAGTAATCCATAGTGCCTCTATATATGACCATTTACTCGTGTGATTGTATGTGGTCCACCCAGGAATATGTCTTAAGTGAGATGCCTCATAATAAGCCCTCAAGGATGGAACCGAAAGACCCCCTTGTGATTTACTAGTGGTCATAAGTGTACCAGCTAATCTATGTCTGCGTTTGCCCCATATAAACTTAAACAGAGACGTCTGAAGGTCTCTAAGAACTAAACGGGGAATCGCTATCGGAAGGGTCTCAAACAAGTACAAGAGCTTGGGAAGTATCGACATCTTGATCACTGTTATGCGACCCAACCATGATATAGTATATGAATTCCACTTAAGGAGGGAAGCCTTGATCGTTTGTATCAATGGGGGAAAGTTACTCTGATACAATTGGCTATATGTTTTAGTTAGGTGAACACCTAAATATTTTAAGGAGTGAGTTTTCCATTTGTACGGAAATGCATCTTCTAAGGCCTCTTTGATCGGTCTGGGTATATTCAATGGGAGCGCTTCTGTTTTATCTATGTTTAATTTATATCCCGAAAGTTGGCCGTACTGTACTAGAAGTTTATGTAGGTTAGGCAAGGAGACAACTGGGTTTGTCAGGGTAAGGAGGATGTCATCCGCGAATAGGGAGATAACAAACTCCTGTTGTTGGATGACAGGCCCAGTTATATCTGTATGATTTCTAATGGCCGAGGCCAAAGGTTCAATGCTCAAGGCATACAACAGCGGCGACAAGGGACACCCCTGCCTAGTCCCATTGTGAATAGGGATCTGTTTATGAGATGCTTCCGGTAATTTAAGTGTGGCCGCTGGAAACGAATATAAACATTGGATAGCTTTAAGAAAGGGGCCCCCCATGCCCATGTGCTCTAGTAAGTTAAACATAAAATCCCAATTGAGGCGATCAAAAG
Organism: Xenopus petersii; assembly: GCA_038501925.1. Lineage (NCBI taxonomy): Eukaryota > Metazoa > Chordata > Amphibia > Anura > Pipidae > Xenopus > Xenopus petersii. The sequence goes on along the minus strand of CM076673.1, from coordinate 6,009,512 downwards.
CCTTTTCGGCATCTAGGCTAAGCAATAATGTTGGTGTTTTGGTTTTGTTCACAGCATCTATTAAATCAATTGCTCTACGAGTATTATCGCCTGCTTGCCTACCATGTATAAAACCAACTTGATCTGAGTTTATGAGTCTGGGCATGAGGGGTCCCAACCTGTTAGCCAAGAGTTTAGTAAAGATCTTAAGGTCTGAATTCAAAAGGGCTATAGGCCTGTAGCTACCACAGAGGCCAGGGTCCTTACCCTCTTTATGTAGTAGGGTGATGTAAGAAGACAGCATGGACTGAGGAATGGGTTGGTCTGTCATAAAAGAGTTAAAAAGCTTAGTCAAATGAGGGATCAATAGTTCGCAAAATTTTTTATAATAGGCATATGAGTAGCCATCGGGGCCAGGCGCCTTTGAAGGAGGGAGAGACTTAATTGTGCTCTTAACTTCCTCCTCAGTGATTGGCTTGTTAAGAGTTCCAAGCTCTATTGGCGTGAGAACTGAGTGAACGTTGTCTGTCAAAAAGGATTGTCTGAGAACTGGAACGCTAGTGCCTAATGGAAATTGAGCAGAAGGAAGATTATAAAGTGAGGTGTAATATTCCTCAAATGCCAAGGCAATCCCTTTTGGGGAGAACGTTCTTTCTCCATTTGATTTGCCTATGGAGACTATGGCGGAGTGTGCAATCTGTTCTCTCAATTTCTTAGCTAATAAAGAGTGTGGTTTATCCCCTCTTTCGTAATATTTTTGCTTAGTCCACTTTAACGCTTTCGAAATGTCCCCTGAGGCAAGTAAACTAAGCTCTCTTCGAACCCCTAGAATCTCCCTACGAATTTCAGCAGTTGGAGTACAATAAGCTTTGTGTTCTAAATGATTCAATTTGTGTAGTAAAGAAGTCCTGGTATGTGATTTAGCTTTTTTCCGAGCTGCTGCTATAGCTATAAGTTTTCCCCTCAGTACTGCTTTATGAGCTTCCCATAAAGTTGAGATCTTATTGACTGAGTGACCATTTTCTCTAAAGTAGTCTAAGATTAATTGTGATAAATCCTCACAAATACGAGGGTTATTCAATAGATCTTCATTTAACCTCCAATGCGCAGACTTCCGCACCAGGGAGGCCAGATGAACATCCAGAGTAATTGCATGATGGTCTGACCATGAAATAGGGATGATATCTGAGGAGGCTGGATATGCTAACAAGTCCCTGGAAATCAAAAAAAAATCTAATCTGGAATAGAGCAGATGGCGTGCTGAATAAAAGGAAAAGGCTCTCTCATTGGGGTGATGTACCCTCCAGATATCCCTCAAATCTAGTCTATGAATTAGTTGTCGAAATCTTTGACATTGAGATTTATAGTGCTTGGAAAGAGGGGGGTGTGAGCGGTCCCTGTTTTCCGAGAGAACTAAATTGTAGTCCCCTCCAATAATAATAGGATATTGGTAATCCCCTCTGATTTTAGGAAGGGTGGTTTTCAGGAACCGCAGCTGATTCTTATTAGGGGAATAGATATTGGCTAGCCTGAGAGGTTTGCCTTCCAAAAGGCCATCTAATATCAAATAGCGACCTTTAGGATCTGTCTGAATATCTTGAACCTCAAAGGGACAATTCCTATGTATTAGGGTGATAAGGCCTGCTTTTTTAGAGCTAGAGGTTGCTTGATAAGCATTAGGATATAAATTAGTTATGAATGGGTTATTGTCGGATGTCCTAAAGTGCGATTCTTGAATCATAGCAATATCAGGTCGCAATCTGTGTAACTCCCTTCTAAGCATATAACGTTTCATAACACTGTTTAAACCATTCACATTTAACGTTAGACATTTAACCATGGTGACTTATTGGTAGGATAAGCTTCTTTGAACATCCATTATACCAACAGTTTTCCCAAAGCCCAGTAGCCAACCAAAAACCCATAATGGGCTTTAGCAATTGCAATAGTGAAAATAAGGTATGGTAGATAAAACAAATCCCGGTAAACCATCCCCAAGGATAAAATGTCTGACCAAAAACCATAGAAAACAAACCAGAGAAAATAAACAAAAACAAACAAAGTATACTTATATAAAAGAAGCTCTGTAAGTCGTATCCCATCTGAGGGGAGCCAATAAGGAAAGATACAGTTAGTCGCAGCTCTACCGCCAAATCAGGCAGGTATTGGGACCACAGGATAACCTTATCTGTGTTGGGGGAGTCCTAGGTGTCAATGAGTAGAGTAGAACTAAGCAAGGAAATCAACAGAGACTCGGTATCCGGAGAGATCTATTCCCAGAATCTATAATACCAAAGGAAGATGCTCAGGGTGCATCATTAGGGGGCGTCGTTCGATGAGTATTGGTCTTCACCTTTTCCCAAATGGGTGAAAGTCGGGTGGGTTGTAGCTCCATCTTAGCCGGAGTCGGTATTTTTGGATCCGATGTATGCAAGCCAAGATCATTTAGAAATTTAGATCCTTGAGTGTGATCCTGTAACGTATATTGGCGGTTACCCTTCATCACAATCAGCCGGAATGGGAAGCCCCATCGATAAGGAATATTATGTTCCCGTAATGCTTGGGTTGTGGGGCGAAGTTCCCTTCTTTTGTTCAGTGTGATTGGTGAGACGTCATTGAAAATCTGCACTTTCTGGCCTTGATGGTCCACATGTGTGCAATTTCTGGTTTTAGCTATAATGCTGACCTTACTCTCAAAATAGTGCAAACATACAACAATGTCCCTTGGTGTTGTGACGTTGGGAGGTCTGGCTCCTAAGGCTCTATGGGCCCTATCGAACCGCCACGCTTCTACCGGGAGATCCGGATTAATGGTTGAAAAGAGTGAGCGGAGAAAAGGCCTAATGTCTTGAGGAGAAATGTTTTCAGAAACTCCTCTTATCCGTAAGTTTTGCCGTCTGGATCTGTTTTCCAGATCTTCCGCATGAGACTGCAGGGAGTGGAGTTCATCACGTAGTGTGAGATTTTCCTCCTCCATTTGATTATAACGTGTGATAAGCTCATCAACCTTGTTTTCAAGTTGATCAGTCCGGTCCCCAAGATTAGATATATCTGCTTGTATATCTTTAAGAGCCAGATGAAAACTCGCTGTAATCGAGTTTGTTAACCGTTCATGAAGATCTGTAAGCTGTTGCGCAAGTACCTGTACTGTTACCAGATCTGGGCCTTGTGCCTGCAGAATTACGGTATCCGTGGAAAAGTGACCAGAAGAGGTAGCTATTGAAGCATTATGTCCCGGAGAGCTAGACGGGGAAATATCTGCAAGTGCGCCATTGTCAGAGTCTCCGGCGCCGGCGCCATCTTGGACACGCTGTTTCTGAGATGGCGATTTCTGGAAATAAGGAGACATTGGGCCGGGTGAGACCTTAGTTCGGCGTTTCCCCAGCTCGACACGCTTTCCTTTGGTGCTCATACTTGCCCGATTAGCTAAAGTTTGCAATATAGAGGCTAAGATCGGGTAATATATCTCCCGTTGGACCGGAGCTCTCTGTTCGTGCAACCGTCCTACGTCATGGCACGCATGCGCCCCCAGTTCTATTTAGGGCTTGTACGGTATATATATATATATATATTCTATACATTATACACTTATCAAGTGCAAAACTGCAATGATGTACTATGTCATAGAAGGTGATCAGACATCTGATTCTGATTTATTTGTGAGTTCCTCAACCAAACATTATTTTTCTGGATGCAAATAACACAATTATGTTGGGAGTCACTGATAGAGGTCACTTGCTCTAGCTGATTGATTCCAGCATCAGTCAGCAATTTGCAAAGCAATGCAGTACTGATATCATTTCAAGAGTACCTAGGGCACAGATATATAGATATATAGAAAACATAGAAACATTGGGGTAACAGTCACCTTGCTATAGTTCCAGGGGTACCCAGGGTACAAATAAGCACTCACCCCAAATCTCCCCCTAACTGGCCTTCAGACTGGGCCCCCTTAGCTCATAACAAGGTTACAGATATATAGAAACATTGGGGTAACAGTCACCCTGATATAGTTCCAGGGGTACCCAGTGTACAAATAATCACTCACCCCAAATCTCCCCCTAACTGACCTTCAGACTGGGCCCCCTTACCTCATAACAAGGTTACAGATATATAGAAACATTGGGGTGTCACCCTGCTATAGTTCCAGGGGTACCCAGGGTACAAATAATCACTCACCCCAAATCTCCCCCTAACTGACCTTCAGGCTGGCCCCTTAGGTCATAACAAGATTACAGATATATAGAAACATTGGGGTAACAGTCACCCTGATATAGTTCCAGGTGTACCCAGGGTACAAATAATCACTCACCCCAAATCTCCCCCTAACTGACCTTCAGACTGGGCCCCCTTAGCTCATAACAAGGTTACAGATATATAGAAACATTGGGGTGTCACCCTGCTATAGTTCCAGGGGTACCCAGGGTACAAATAAGCACTCACCCCAAATCTCCCCCTAACTGACCTTCAGACTGGGCCCCTTAGCTCATAACAAGGTTACAGATATATAGAAACATTGGGGTAACAGTCACACTGCTATAGTTCCAGGGGTACCCAGGGTACAAATAAGCACTCACCCCAAATCTCCCCCTAATTGACCTTCAGGCAGGGCCCCCTTAGCTCATAACAAGGTTACAGATATATAGAAACATTGGGGTGTCACCCTGCTATAGTTCCAGGGGTACCCAGGGTACAAATAAGCACTCACCCCAAATCTCCCCCTAACTGACCTTCAGACTGGGCCCTCTTAGCTCATAACAAGGTTACAGATATATAGAAACATTGGGGTGTCACCCTGCTATAGTTCCAGGGGTACCCAAGGCACAAATTAAGAACTCACACCAAATCTCCCCCTAACTGTCAGTTAGGAGTGTCATCATTCTATAGTTCCTTCTCATCATAGTTTAATAGACAAAAGCATATTTATAATTTTTCTTAGGGTTAATTTCAAGAAAACCCCAATAACAGTAGTCCATATTAGGAAAAGGCTTTAGGAACACTGTTCTGGAACTGATTCATAACTTAAAATGGACTAAAAAGTCAGACAAACATTTTGCAGACAGCCAGTAATAGCCAAACAATATTGGAATCGCAGAGAGATGAACTTGCTGTCAGGGCACGAGACGGAAGCACAAAAGCAAAGTAATGTGGGAAATGATTTGCAGATGGGATCAAAAAGGACCAATTTAGAGAAATATCTCACAGGACAAAACACAGGCAGCGAGTGGAATCAGCAATTCATGTTTCAACATCTGTCGGCTTTGATATGCATTAGAAATTATGGCCGCTATAAATCACAGTTTGGGGTAGATAAGGATGGCAGTAACTATTTGAACCCAGCCGACCTCCTGTTTGAATGCAAGTTGCTTATGTACAGAAGCAAATCAATATAAACAAGAAAAGGCACCTACAAATAGGTAAGTAGTCTTAACCCACTCTGTACAATCTGGAGGGTCTTGCAAATTGCCTGATTAGAATAAGATATATGAGGGGTCATTTACTGTCACCTCCAAAACAGGTGGTAGCTCCAGGGTTCCCACAGCGACTCAAGTCAACTAGGGGTATACAGAAGAGGAATGTGGGGTGCTAAATCCCTAGGAATGAATCTCTGAGCCCTCCTCAAACTCAGGCCTTGAGAATCAGAATCTATGGGCAAGTAGCTCACAATGGGTAGAGTTGGGAGAACTGCAAAGTGGAAGGCGGAGGTTGTGAGCAGACAGGTAGGAGGCCGGTGGGGTGGAATGTTTTGGGCATAAATGTCACTCTCACTCTAAACAATAGAGATGGCATCTACTGGACTTCTGGCATCCATTCTCTGCTGTTCATTTGGACACAAATGCCTTTTAAATTTTAATATTTCAGGGTTTCCCACTGCCCAAGTTGGATCAGTTTCTTCAGGCCTGCAAAAGTCTTCAGCACCATCCAAATGATTTTTGGGATCACTGACTGTAGTTTATCACCAGTTCTTGTCCTTTGGTTTGTTTCTGTTATAAAGATTGTTGGATCTGTAGCCTGCTCCTTGGGTGAAATTCCACCAGCCATGACCTATAGCCTGTAATCCGCCTGTACTTTCTGTTGCTTCATTTGCTGAACTATCCGAAGCAGTGTGGGCCTTCTTTGGTTTTGCCACCAAAAGCCAAGGAACATAAAAGGGCATCTGTAGACATCAGTACTGGGGAACATTCTTCTGGGTGACTGACAGTGTCAGTTATAGCAGCTCACCCACCAGTCTCAGTCTCTGCATTCATCTGTAGCCAGGGCACCTAGTAAGAGTTGGAATGTTCCATACTATAGTAAACTCAGGAGAGGAGCAAAACAAGAGCAAGGACCATAGGGATCTGTGATTTATTCATAGGGGCCAACACAGCAAGAATGACACTCCCCAGACACCAGGATAAAGCAAGGGGTGTCTTGAATGAGTTAGAATGGCAGGAAATACATGGAGAAAAGTTAGATTTTGACAGGTGTGGGAAAAGGCGTCTCTAGGGCAGGGGTCGTTTCCACTCGTGAGCAACATTCAGATGTAAAAAGTGTTGGGGAGCAAATCAAGCATGAAAAATGTTCCTGGGTGATGCCAAATAAGGGCTGTGATTGGCTGTTGGTAGCCCCTATGTGGACTAGCAGCCTACAGAAGGCTCTGTTTGATAGGATACCTGGTTTTTATACAACCAAAACTTGCTGCAAGGCCTGGAATTCAAAAATAAGCTCCTACTTTGAGGCCACTGAGAGTAAAGTCCGAGGGGTTGGGAAGCAACATGTTACCAGGGTCGGACTGGGCCGGTGGGACACCGGGAAAAAAACCTGGTGGGCCCCTGACTTCTATGGGCCCCACCGGCCCAGTTCCACACACAAATCCAAGCGATACAAAGGCTCCTTAATTCCGCAACCTCCCTGTGTCGGCAAAAACACTGTATGCGCCCGCTCAACTGGGGAGCTGGTGGAGGGCCGGAGGGGGCCCTGGCGCAGTAGCCCCGGTAGGCCCTGGGTCCCCCAGTCTGACCCTGCATGTTACTCACAAGATATTGGTTGGGGATCACTGCTCTAGGGGGTAGTTGAAAATTATAGGACGGTGCAAGGAAGTTCTACTCCCTCTTCTTCTTCTGTTGTACAAGGAATAACATTCTGGTTATTATCAGTGGGGGAGATAGTGGGAGGGAATGATTGCCCAGTAGTAAGGGGCTCCTCTTCCCCTGCTTAGTGGAGTGCGACTCTGTACCCCCCTGGTATTAGTCCCAGGAGGCAGTGGGAGTGAAGTGAGGCCTGCTCATCTGAGTGTGGCTGTGTCAGTAGGTTGGCAAGGCAGGAGACCCCTGTTTTGGGTGGCATTCTTAGGTTGCTGGTTATTGATATAACATGTTGCCATTTTAAACACTGTTATTTGTATAAATAAAGCCATGGCCTTTCATATCCATCCTAGAATCAGTGTCAATTTCTTTAGGTTGCCTGGGGGATGATATGTGGGTCAAAAGGGGTTAATCTGCCATGGGACTACCAGGTGCATTGACGCCATGTTGGTTAAATGTGTGAAACATCTTTTATTTTTTCCCAAGTTCTTGTTTTTATGTGTGTTCACTTCTTCCCCTGTGCCAGTCAACAAGTGGCTTAAATTGACTTTTTCCCTCATTTCTAATGTGGTGTTTCCTGGGGCCACACACCTGGGAATTCATTCAATTATCCTGCCCTATTGGCAGCCTCTCCTTCTCTCCCTAGATCAGGGGTCCCCAAACTTTTTTACCCGTGAGTCACATTCAAATGTAAAAAGAGTTGGAGAGCAACACAAGCATGAAACAAGTTCCTGGGGTGCCAAATAAGGGCTGTGATTGGCTATTTGGTAGCCCCTATGAGGACTGGCAGCCTACAGGAGACTCTGTTTGGCAGTACAACTGGTTTTTATGCAATTAAAACTTGCCTCCAAGCCTGGAATTAAAAAATAATCACCTGCTTTGAGGACACTGAGAGCAACATGTTACTCACGAGCTACTGGTTGGGGATCAATTCCCGAGAGGGCAGTTTTTCTATAGTTAATAAATCTGAACATTATTTTTTATTGTCTTATAATCACCGGAGCGGATTTATCATGTACAATTCATGTGCCTTATATCCTGGCCCTGTATCCCCGCACCCCGGCTATTGTTTCCCCAGTATGGTGACGCCACATTCATTCCAGTCGTTGGTCTTCATTATTTATTTTTTATCTTTTCGAATAATTTGCTTTCTTCTTCTGACTCTTTGCAGCTTTCAAATGGGGGTCACTGACCCCACCTAAAAAAACAAATGCTCTGTAAGGCTACAAATGTATTGTTATTGCAACTTTTTATTCCTCATCTTTCTATTTAGACCCTCCCCTATTCATATTCCAGTCTCTTACCTCTTAAAGGTGAACCACCCCTTTAATGGAAACTGCATTTCTAACTGTTTTACCCTTGATATTAAAAAAGGATTTATTTTTTTATCAATAGCTCATCCCATTTTATACTTATTAGTTCCCTTAAAATAACAAGGCGTAATTAATTTTTTTTTCTTTTTTGTCTTGGTAACTTGATGTCTTGTACAAATGCACATTTCTTCATATAAAAATAAATCTATTTGATCAAAAACATATATTTCTATAATTCACTAACATGTTTAATGGATGTCATTGCATCAGCTATTATGCATGTTTAGATCCTGTCTGTAAAACAGTACAAGCAGCAGTCCTGTCCTGCTTTATGGCAGCTGAGATTCTAGCTATCTGTATAACAGAACATTCTGTCCCAGTGGCTGCACAGATCCTATCTGATCCCCATTGTAAGCAGCAGTCCTGTCCTGCTTTATGGCAGCTGAGATTCTAGCTATCTGTATAACAGAACATTCTGTCCCAGTGGCTGCACAGATCCTATCTGATCCCCATTGTAAGCAGCAGTCCTGTCCTTCTTTATGGCGGATATTTTTGCTGTCTTTATAAACAGATCTGTGCCACTGGGACAGAATGATACCCTGGTACTACTTACACTTATGAAACAGGTGACCTTATATCATTTTAGTTTGGCCAAAGCTATAAGCTAAAAGAACAAAATACATTTTACCTTCAGAATAATAAGTTTTCTCTACAGAGGAACTTTGTTCAGTCTCAGCTGTGTCTTTGTTTCCGAAACACAAGGGATCACACACTGGGAAAAGCATTAACGAGCCATCAGATTTGCAGGGTAAATGCAGATCCCAATAATTACAACTCAATAGGGAAACACTTCAATAATGGGACTAATGCACAAAGGTGTGTCTCTGCCTCCTTTCATAATAACATTAATACAAATATAAAAGGTGGAAGGCGAGAATGGCGGCTATTCAGAGGGGGGTATTTACATGTGAAAAACAAAATAAGGGTTGGTAATTACCAGGGGTGGGGTGTATTAATAGCTTCTGTTCATTATAAGAATGATGTATTTATACTTTCCCTTTATTGTGTAGTGCATACATAAAATTATTATAAGAAGTTTATCACTGCATGAACAAAATATGTGAAGCAACAAAGGAAATAAAATGCAATAAATGCCTTCCTCTGTTACAATTAAGCAATAATAATACTGTGTGACTCTAAATATAATTACAGGATCGCTGTACCCAGAACCCGGTGAATTATGCTTAGTACAGGGAATACCTATGCTGCCATAGTTTTCTGGGATCTCTCTGTACAGACTATGAGCAAACTTAGGGACTGTTCCTGCTGAATTGTGCTTAGTACAGGGAATACCTATGCTGCCATAGTTTTCTGGGATCTCTCTGTACAGACTATGAGCAAACTTAGGGACTGTTCCTGCTGAATTGTGCTTAGTACAGGGAATACCTATGCTGCCATAGTTTTATGAGATCTCTCTGTACAGACTATGAGCAAACTTAGGGACTGTTCCTGCTGAATTGTGCTGAGTACAGGGAATACCTATGCTGCCATAGTTTTATGGGATCTCTCTGTACAGACTATGAGCAGACTTAGGGGACTGTTCCTGCTGAATTGTGCTTAGTACAGGGAATACCTATGCTGCCATAGTTTTATGGGATCTCTCTGTACAGACTATGAGCAGACTTAGGGGACTGTTCCTGCTGAATTGTGCTTAGTACAGGGAATACCTATGCTGCCATAGTTTTATGGGATCTCTCTGTACAGACTATGAGCAAACTTAGGGACTGTTCCTGCTGAATTGTGCTTAGTACAGGGAATACCTATGCTGCCATAGTTTTATGGGATCTCTCTGTACAGACTATGAGCAAACTCAGGGGACCGTTCCTGCTGAATTGTGCTTAGTACAGGGAATACCTATGCTGCCATAGTTTTATGGGATCTCTCTGTACAGACTATGAGCAAAATTAGAGACTGTTCCTGCTGAATTGTGCTTAGTACAGGGGAATACCTATGCTGCCATAGTTTTATGGGATCTCTCTGTACAGACTATGAGCAAACTTAGGGACTGTTCCTGCTGAATTGTGCTTAGTACAGGGAATACCTATGCTGCCATAGTTTTATGGGATCTCTCTGTACAGACTATGAGCAAACTCAGGGGACCGTTCCTGCTGAATTGTGCTTAGTACAGGGAATACCTATGCTGCCATAGTTTTATGGGATCTCTCTGTACAGACTATGAGCAAACTTAGGGGCTGTTCCTGCTGAATTGTGCTTAGTACAGGGAATACAGTACCTATGCTGCCATAGTTTTATGGGATCTCTCTGTACAGACTATGAGCAAACTTAGGGACTGTTCCTGCTGAATTGTGCTTAGTACAGGGAATACCTATGCTGCCATAGTTTTATGGGATCTCTCTGTACAGACTATGAGCAAACTCAGGGGACCGTTCCTGCTGAATTGTGCTTAGTACAGGGAATACCTATGCTGCCATAGTTTTATGGGATCTCTCTGTACAGACTATGAGCAAACTTAGGGGCTGTTCCTGCTGAATTGTGCTTAGTACAGGGAATACCTATGCTGCCATAGTTTTATGGGATCTCTCTGTACAGACTATGAGCAAACTTAGGGGCTGTTCCTGCTGAATTGTGCTTAGTACAGGGAATACCTATGCTGCCATAGTTTTATGGGATCTCTCTGAACAGACTATGAGCAAACTTAGGGGCTGTTCCTGCTGAATTGTGCTTAGTACAGGGAATACCTATGCTGCCATAGTTTTATGGGATCTCTCTGTACAGACTATGAGCAAACTTAGGGACTGTTCCTGCTGAATTGTGCTTAGTACAGGGGATACCTATGCTGCCATAGTTTTATGTGATCTCTCTGTACAGACTATGAGCAAACTTAGGGGACTGTTCCTGCTGAATTGTGCTTAGTACAGGGGAATATCTTCAGGTCTCAACACCGATTTGCGCATGTGCAGTTGAAGCCGACCCCTGACCCAAAGACAATACGAAGCAATGGAAGATGGTGACTGGGAGCTCCTCTGCACTTTAAGGGTTAGATTTTTTTAAAAGGCTTTTTTTTTGACTAATGCGCATCACTGGGAGGGGGGGCAATGTCATGAAGTTTAGGGGGGATTTTGGTAGCGGAAGGTTTCAATTCTCCTTTAAGATTCTTGAATCCAAACACAATCCCACACCTTCTTGTTTGTCAATGCAACTATCTTGCCGGATGAATGTTGCACAATTACCCTACTGACTGCTGCTGCCACCAAGGACCTGACAGTAGACTTAGGGTTCCACCAATGCAAATATTGTTTTCCATGAATGCGCTGGAAGTGACGCAACCTGCTCTCGGAGAATACTAGATGCAACTTGCATACAAAAACAAATCCTATTTAATTATACTTTCCAACCTATTTGAGTGTATATATATATATATATATATATATATATATATACATGAGCTATATCCTTTTTATAATCAGGTCAGTACAGAACAGCGACAGATGGAGCCTCTGGAAGCCTTTCCATTTACGCCATTGAGCAAAGCAGCCGCATCCCCAAAGCCCACAGTCCCTGATTGTTTCATTTAGAAATAAAACACAGTGTTGATCTGCCAGAGCTTTATTCAGCTGCTGCTGACTGAGTGCAGCGACAACTAAAAACTCACAGCGGCCAAACCAGAGTCTTCATTAGAAATATTTGTTCCAACCCTCACTCCACAATCCCACCTCCATTACTCCATTAGTTATCTCTTAATATTAATCATTTATCTGGCTCTTTATCTAACCTGTTGCCTTTAGAAATAGGGCCTGGGGCGGAATATATGTTTATATATATATATATATATATATATATATATATATATATATATATATATATATATATATATAGTCAACTACAAGAGGTCCTCTGCACTCAACCCATTATCAACATATTTAAGACAGCGACATTTTGTGCATACTGCTACTATATATATATATTAGGGATGCACCGAATCCACTTTTTTGGATTCGGCCGAACCCCCGAATCCTTCGTGAAAGATTCGGCCGAATACCGAACTGAATCCGAACCCTAATTTGCATATGCAAATTAGGGGCGGGAAGGGGAAAACATTTTTTACTTCCTTGTTCTCTGACAAAAAGTCACGCAATTTCCCTCCCCGCTCCTAATTTGCATATGCAAATTAGGATTCGGATTCGGTTCGGCCAGGTAGAAGGATTCGGCCAAATCCGAATCCTGCTGAAAAAGGCCGAATCCTGTCCGAATCCCGAACCGAATCCTGGATTCGGTGCATCCCTAATATATATATATATATATATTTATTTATTTATTTTTAATATAGCATTCCAGTCTCTGTCGGCACAAGTTCTAATTCTTTGTTTCTCTAAAAAAAAACATGTAGCAGTGATTTGGGAAATTGCTAATAATAACACCGATTTTTGCAACAAAACACATAATTGAAAACGAAATAGCTCCGTGGACATTGTACTTGTGCTTTTCCATCTATAAAACAAACCGCAGAGCAAGTAATAAAAATAAAGGATGTTCTTAATATGTAGGAAAGCCTTACAGTTGCCTTGGCCGCTCTAAATACTGCAGATTTATTTATTTAGTGATCAGTTGGGTTAAAGGATAAGTAAACCTTTAAAACAAGTGAATTTAAAACTGATGAGGGGGCTATTTTAAGCACTTTTATAATTTACATCCATTATTTATTTTGTTTTTATTGCAAGATATTAAGGGATACATGTACTGTTAATATGAATGAATTTTGTTACAACAGCGCCACCTGCTGGTCATTTTCCCACCAGTCTGACCAGCAAGTAGTCAAGGAAGTTGTCAGGAGAAAGAAAGAGGCTGATGTTCTTCTGCTTAGGAATACAATTAGAAACCTTTCTCACATCTTTCCTAAGTAGAAGAACATCAGTCTCTTTCTTTCTCCTGACAACTTCCTTGACTACTTGGTGGTCAGACTGGTGGGAAACTGACCAGCAGGTGGCGCTGTTGTAACAAAATTCATTCATATTAACAGCACATGTATCCCTTAATATCTTGGAATGTAAACAAAATAAATAATGGATTTAAATGACAAAAGTTCTTAGAATAGCCCCCTCATCAGTTTTACATTCACTTATTTTAAAGGTTTACTTATCCTTTAAGGAAATATGCAATGCGGTTTAACTATCTGATAATATAATAGAACCTTAAAAATAAGTGTTTTGTATTTTGAGAGTAGTTGTTTACACGCTGGCTCATAGGTTTGTTACTCAGCAGTTCAGATTAGCCAATATTTTGACCTGAGTAACTGTAGCAGGAAAGGATTGTATCAATGAAGAAGAAGCCACTTAAAGGAGAAGGAAAGGCTAAAATTAAATAAGCTTTATCAGAAAGGTCTATATAAATACACCAGTAAACCCTCAAAGTAATGCTGCTCTGAGTCTTCTGTCAAAAGAAACAGCACATTTCTTTCCTTCTATTGTGTACTCATGGGCTTCTGTATCAGACTTCCTGTTTTCAGCTTAAACCTCCAGGGCAGGGCATGAATATGCTCAATTTGCTCCTCTCCCCCTCCCTCCTCCCATCCCTACTGTAATCTGAGCCCAGAGCTATGAGTGAGCAGGGAGAGACTCAGGCAGGAAGTGATGTCATACCAAGCTTATATGGCAGCTTCTATCCTAAACAAACAGAGACAGTGTCTAGAGCTGTTTACTCAGGTATGGTAAAGCATTCTGCAGAATAAATATAGCGTTTTAGCTTGCACTATTGTGGCTAATCTCTTGGCAATAAACTGTCTTGGAGCTTTCCTTCTCCTTTAAAGTTTGTCTTGAGAAATAGTGACTAATGACTGGCATTGATTTCTATGGAGCAAAAGCTTCAATAACTGTAGGGGAAGCACATACACCACCAAAAGATTCGGCCAAATTCTGAACCAAATCTGAAGCCTAAATTGCATATTTTAATACCTGTGGCAAGTGGTCAGCGGCAAGTACTAAGACGTTATTGTTTGTCCAGAGCGTTGCCATATCAAATCATATCAAATAGAACTAGTAGTAGTTCTGATCAGTAGTAAACTGATACTGTAATAAAGGATGGATAGATAGATAGACAGATATTGAATTGTTTTAGCTCACTCTAAGGGGCAAATTCACTAAGATTCGTAGTTGCGCCAGCGTCCGCTTCGCCGCACTATGCAAATTCACTAAAATCCGAAGTTGCGCTCAGGGGAAGCATAAGGTTGCAAAGTTGCACTAGCGTTAATTCGCCAAGCAAAGCGAAGTTACGCTAGCGATGCTTCATTTGCATACGGCGCCAAATTGAAGTTACAATGGAAAAACCCTGAAAACCCAGGAGAATGTCTAATGGAATGTGACTGGGAATTCAAGAGAAGGGCTGCAGATCTAGTGATGTCTTCAATGCCTGAATAGGAAGAGGTCATTAGAAAAGCTCACTAAGTACTTTGTTGAATATTTGGAGATACATCCAGAGCTATAGGGGCAAATTTACTTACCTCCGAAGTTTCACCAGCGTTGGCTTCGCCACACTTCACCAGGTGTAGATTCGCAAGGACTGCGCAAATTCGCGAAGATCCGAAGTTGCACACAAGTTACCGTAACAAGTTGCGCCAGCGATGTTACGATCAGCAGTTCGAAGTTACGCTACTGATGGCAAATTTGCATATGACGTGCAGTTAAAGTACAATGGCCGTATATGCAGCAAACACATTACACTACACAAGGCCAGGGAACCTTAAAGGAGAAGTAAAGCTACTGAAGCAGTTTATTGCCAATAGATTAGCCACAATAGTGCAAGCTATAACACTATGTTTATTCTGCAGAATGCTTTACCATACCTGACTAAACAGCTCTAGAAGCTCTCTCTATTTGTTTAGGATACAACTGACATATTGATTTGGTGTGACATCACTTCCTGCCTGAGTCTCTCCCTGCTCACTCATAGCTCTGGGCTCAGATTACAGCAGGGAGGGGAGAGAGGAACAAACTGAGCATGCTCAAGCCCAAGCCCTGGAGGTTTAAGCTGAAAACAGGAAGTCTAATACTGAAGCCCATGAGTACACAATAGAAGGAAAGAAATGTGCTGTTTCTTTTGACAGAGGACTCAGAGCAGCATTACTTTGAGGGCTTACTGGTGTATTTATATAGACCTTTCTGATAAAGCTTACTTAGTTTTAGCCTTTCCTTCTCCTTTAATAAATGTGTTCTAATGCCCTACACATGTGCCCACTGTATAGTTTAGGTGCCATATGTTATCAAATGTAGGGGGGAAGGAGGGTACCCTAAAAACATTGTTCGATCTTTTTCAGGCTATCACCCTATAAAAAGTAAAAGACGCCAGAGTTTTATTGAGACCGATCTACTCTATTGCACTTCGCCTGGTCTGAGGTGGCGAAGTAAAGTCTGGCGCAAGAGGTAACGTTCACGAAAAATCTGCAACTGAACTGAATTAGCGTAGTTACATCCCTTTGCCAGAGCGCAACTTCGCTTAGAGTAAGGGTGCGCAGTAGCGCTAGAGTAGGTCTACTTCACTAGCGAATTCACGTCAGCACACGTTAGTAAATCGGCGAAGAAAATTTGCCCATAGAGTGAGGCAGAGTTGTAAAATGCTCTAGAGTTGTAAAATGCTGAGTTGGCTGCACATACTTCTGTTAGTAGATCTTATTGAAGAGGACCTGAAGGGAAAATGGGATGGTGCCCATGAAGTGTACTTCTCTACTCTGCTTTTTGGAACAAGTTACATCAATTGGGCATGTTTTGGGAATCCTCAGTGTTGCAGATTAGGAGGGAGAGCTCTGGAGAGGGGTGATAGTATCACACAAGCTTTAGTTATCCTTTATATTGGGCCGCCATTACAAATCACAGGGCCCCATACAACAAAATTATTGGGGCCCCCTTGGCCCCGCCCAAACTCACGCCCAAGCCCCACCCATATCCCGCCCACTCCACATCACCGTTAAAAGACCACACAGACATCAGCGCTAAAAAAGCAACCCCCCCACAAGTTATAAAAAGCTATTGATGGTCAGGGCCCCCTTACAAGTATAAAAAAATTGGGACCCCAAAAAAAAATTTTTTCATTTTTTTTAAAAAAACATTGGTGGCACGGGCCACCTTACAAATTAAAAAAAAATTGGGGCCCCCAAAAATTATCTTTTAAAAAAACATTGGTGGCAGGGGCCTATAGAATATTAAAAGAATACATTGGTGGCCAGGGGGTGAAAAAAAACCACAAACTGGTGTTCAGTAGAATTGAACTCAAGGCTTCAGGACTTCAACTTCGCCTCCTTTCATGACTTCGGGTCTTTTCGCCGCTTCGGGACTTCGGCTTTTCGTCACTTCCGCATTCGGCAACCTGCGAAATGGCTGCACGGCTCGGGCGTTCGTAAGGGGGGCCCGGCTCTTTAAAAAATGCAGCACTGCCGGGCCCCCCTTCAGGCCCGGGACACTTGTCCCCCCCTGATGGTGGCACTGCCTTTATATATCCCACAGAGCCACTGGTCCTGTTCAAGAGAAAACTGCTTCAAAAATATGATGTCTCCATAACACAATGAATGTACCGGGTCTGCTAAACCCTGAAGCATCACTGAAAACTCAACATTCAATTGGCATATTCAGCATGTGTGCCGGGTGTGATTCAACTTTAGAAAAATACGGCTCAAATATTGCATTTCTAATAACAATTTCATTCTTTGGACTCGTACTCAACAGCGGGGAGGTTTATTTATTTATTTATTTATTCCGCCACAACTTCTTTGCATAATTTGGCTTTCATTTCTCCCTACAACAGACCATCTACAAACAAAGATGTAATTCTCGTCTTATCGCTGACTAATTGCCCAATGAATTGTTCACCGGCTCTTTTTACTGCTCGGTGGCGTTGTGGTGCTTATTAAAAACGTTGCGTCTTGTTTTATCTTCTTTCCACCAACTTGTTTATTCTTTAAAAAAACAAAACACACGAACGTTATTGCCTTTCACAGCTTTTTATGAAGAAAGTATAAAGCACCCCATGCAGCGGCAATGTACAAGTCCATTAATATAGTTTATAGACCCATGGGAAGTGTACAGTCGGTTAATTAAAGACAACAAGTCCCGTTACAAGTTTTACCCTAAACATAGAGGATTTTTTAAGTTCTTTCATGAGATCAAAAGATGATTTTGATCACAGAGGAAAGAATAATTCAGCATCTGAGGAGAATATCCATGGACGCATGATGAGAGAAGGAGGAGGAGCCAGAGCAGTGATCATCAGCATTGTGGAGGTCAATCCAATTTGTTAGAAAATGGGGCTGAGGAGCCTTTTAATCAGTGTATATCTCATATAAAAAATACAGCTTGTGATACAATAGCCTGCAAGACAAACTGCATGAGTATCAAACTACTTAGGAATAGGTTTCCCCTATGCTCCTTATCCCTATCCCCCTCCTGTAGCAGTGTCATGGAGAAGGCAACTGGAGGAAGTTACAAGAAGGTCTGGAGTCACCAAAGAAGACCTTCAAAACCAAAACCAAGAGTTGGGCAGAGTAAGAAACTAGAACCTAATGAAATGCGAGAGGGACCCTAGAACTTTAAGTCCTAATGAAGAAGACTTTTGAAGAAGACTCATATAGTGAAGGTCTGACAAGAACTATCTAGAACGATATAAGGTTGACTTCATCTGTACGTTCACAAATAAATGTTGCCGTTCTCAGTTTGTGATGTGTTTTCTCCTACAAACAAAATGTATCTCACTTTAGACTTGTTTGCAGCTTTTAATTGCAAACTTTCACTACTTCTGCGAGGATGGCACGTGTGTAAATTTAAATAACAGCAATTGTAAGTATTGATCAAATCTATGAATTCAATGGAAATCATGTGGTAGGTCTACCAATCCTAGACCTTTTTGTGAGACGCCTCTACAGTTACGGTTACTAGAGATTGTATATATATATATATCGTAAAATGGATAATGAAGCAATTAAATTCTTAATGAATCAGATGCAAGTTGGGTGTAGGAACTGGCCATATCGGGATGACTTTAATGTAGTTGGCCAGTTTAAATATATTGTAATATATGGATAAACAATTCCTGTTGTGTTTAAAGAGTAAGGCATTTTTAGTATCTTAAGGCACAAAGGGGGTTATGTAATAAAAGGCACTAAGTTTGCCTAGGAGCAGTAACCCATAGCAACCAATCAGCAGGTAGCATTTACTGGTCACCTGTTTAAAGGCAAACATCTTATTGGTTGCTATGGGTGACTGCTCCTGGGCAAACTTAATAGCTTGTATTACATATAGGGGAAAATGTTTCAATGTCCTTAATATAATGGGTTGAGTGCAGAGGACTCTTGTATTTGTCTATGTGAATTTTATGGTCCCAACCTCATTGCACCCCCGCCTAATGGTTTTAAAAAATAGTGGTGAGCACAACTTTCCCTTGTTTGTTATAGTTATACAGGAGCAGTGACCAGCTCCATGTTGTAGCTCCCACCCTTCCCAGCTATAGTCATGTGATCCCACTGGTGTCTAATAAAAGGGCAGCCAAGTTTGGGAGTTTTACTTTGAAAGCAGCAAGTAAGTTGCAGGTAAAACTTAGTCCCTTTGTAAAATGTATAATGAAGCAATAGAATTCTTAATGAATCAGATAAAATTGAGCGTAGGACTGGCCAGATATGGGATGACTTTGTTTTTAGATTGACCTATACTAGATAGATGACTTTGTAGTTGGCCAGCTTAAATATATTGCAATATATGGACAAACAATCCCTGTTTTGTAGGTAAAGGGTAAGGCATTTTTAGTAGCTTAAGGCACAAAATGTTTCAATGTCCCTAATATATTGATAATGGGTTGAGTGCAGAGGTCAGATCCTATCTGAACATTATGCATTTCTTTAAAAAAACAGCCCTGTCCTGCTTTATGGCAGCTGAGATTCTAGCTATCTGTATAACAGAACATTCTGTCCCAGTGGCTGCACAGATCCTATCTGATCCCCATTGTAAGCAGCAGTCCTGTCCTGCTTTATGGCAGCTGAGATTCTAGCTATCTGTATAACAGAACATTCTGTCCCAGTGGCTGCACAGATCCTATCTGATCCCCATTGTAAGCAGCAGTCCTGCCCTGCTTTATGGCAGCTGAGATTCTAGCTATCTGTATAACAGAACATTCTGTCCCAGTGGCTGCACAGATCCTATCTGATCCCCATTGTAAGCAGCAGTCCTGCCCTGCTTTATGGCAGCTGAGATTCTAGCTATCTGTATAACAGAACATTCTGTCCCAGTGGCTGCACAGATCCTATCTGATCCCCATTGTAAGCAGCAGTCCTGTCCTGCTTTATGGCAGCTGAGATTCTAGCTATCTGTATAACAGAACATTCTGTCCCAGTGGCTGCACAGATCCTATCTGATCCCCATTGTAAGCAGCAGTCCTGTCCTGCTTTATGGCAGCTGAGATTCTAGCTATCTGTATAACAGAACATTCTGTCCCAGTGGCTGCACAGATCCTATCTGATCCCCATTGTAAGCAGCAGTCCTGTCCTGCTTTATGGCAGCTGAGATTCTAGCTATCTGTATAACAGAACATTCTGTCCCAGTGGCTGCACAGATCCTATCTGATCCCCATTGTAAGCAGCAGTCCTGTCCTGCTTTATGGCAGCTGAGATTCTAGCTATCTGTATAACAGAACATTCTGTCCCAGTGGCTGCACAGATCCTTTCTGATACCACCAAATCCACTGTTTACAAGAAATGCCAAATCTAGTATTTCTAGGATTAGGGTTAATTAGCAGCCAAGACAAAGAAAAGAACTCCACATGAATTATAAATATTTTATTTTTTTAATATACAAGATGTATTTATTTAGCTATAGAAAAGTTCCCGTCAAAAGTGCATAAAATAGCAAAGAGAAATGTTAGAGTCAGGAGGAATTTAGACATGATCATATCCCTTGGTAAAAAAAATTGTTCCAAAGTAAAACCTTTTGTCAAATAAAAACCCATTTGTTTGAGGCTGTGAATGCTCCCCCTGGTGCCCCTTTCATCCTGTGAATAGGATTGTCAGGGACATTTTATCGGCTCTTCTTGGTTAAGAAAAGTATCCTGAATAATTCTTTATCTCCGACAGGTATTTCTCTAACTTACCAATAGGGATGTAGCGAACTGTTCGCCGGCGAACTAGTTCGCGCGAACTTCGACTGTTCGCGTCCGCCGAATGTTCGCGAACGTCGCGCGACGTTCGCCAATTGGGGGCCGATTCAAGAAGGGTCGAATTTCGAAGTTAAAAATACTTCGAAATTCGACCCTCGAATTGAAATCCTTCGACTTCGAATATCGAAGTCGAAGGATTTAGCGCTAATCCTGCGATCGAACGATCGAAGGATTTTTCGTTCGATCGAACGATTAAATCCTTCGAATCGAACGATTCGAAGGATTTTAATCAAACGATCGAAGGAAAATCCTTCGATCAAAAAAAGGATAGCAAGCCTATGGGGACCTTCCCCATAGGCTAACATTGACTTCGGTAGGTTTTATCTGCCGAAGTAGGGGGTCGAAGTTTTTTTTAAAGGGCAAGTACTTCGACTATCGAATGGTCGAATAGTCGAACGATTTTTACTTCGAATCGTTCGATTTCGTTCGACTTCGATCGAATTCGAACGAATTTAACCAATTCGATGGTCGAAGTACCCAAAAAAAACTTCGAAATTCGAAGTTTTTTTCATTCGAACCCTTCACTCGAGCTGAGTGAATCGGCCCCTTGGTGTTCGCGTTCGATTCGAAGTAAAATTTCGTTCGACCATTCGACCATTCGACCGTTCGATCGCTAAAATCGAACGATTTCCATTCGTTCGAACGATTATAAGCATTCGATTGAATTAAAATCATTCGATCGAATAGCTTCGATCGTTCGATTCGAACGAAAGTCCTTCGATCGTACGAATAAAATCCTTCGATCGTTCGATCGAACGATTTTATCGAGCGTTCGAAGTTCGCGAACTGTTCGCGAACTGTTCGCTTTTTTGCCGGTGTTCGCGAACGGCGTTCGCGAACACATTAACGGCAGTTCGCTACATCCCTACTTACCAACACGATTGCCTAAAAATACATTTCACATGAGAAAAGCACAACATTCATAACGCGGCTTATTTCCATGCAGACGTGCGACTATAACAAGAACAATTAATATATTGAGACAAGTGTTTTCTCTCGCTTGTTTTATATTTAAACCAATACCCAGAGCCTTTTTGCTTCCTGCGTCTGACCATCGATCTCTCCATAGTGCTGCAAAATGACTTGTTCTGGGCTCCCCTGGAACTGAATATTAGCAATGCCTCCCTATTGAGCTTCTGTTTGATACTATTGTGTCTGTTTTACAATGAAAAATATGAATGCGATTTTATGGAGAAAAAAAAAAAACACGCGGCTGAAATAATAATAAAAAAAGGTCCAGAGCAAAGTAAATGACAGCATTCCAGCTTTTAATATTTGTGTTCCGTAATTTGCTTTCTCATTCCCAACAAATGTCTAATTATACACAATAAATAAACAGAGGGAGAAAAAAATCATTATAAAAAGCAATTAGACACATTTACAGAGCATTTATCAAAGCTGTGTTTTCTCACAACACTGAAATATGTTTCTACAATCAATGAGACAAATCTACAGGGAGATGCTTGATAATTAATTGCTTGCTATTCCGAACACAGCGACCCATCTCCTTCTTCTGCAGAAAAGTTCCTACCAGCAATACTGTCACCAACAGGACGGTACTGAAGAATCCGTTTACATTTCCAGTACATTGTATGGACGTGCCATTAGCTATTTGTACTCAAGAATTGTGCAGAGATTGTGCCCTGAGCACTAGGAATGTGTTGTAGCAGGTGACTATTCAAGTTCTTGCTGAACTTGTGTTCCACCATGAGACATGTTCTACCCTCTTCATCATAAGCCTGCTGTTTACTCCATGGGGCCGATTCATGAAGCTCGAGTGAAGGATTCAAATTAAAAAAACTTCGAATTTCGAAGTGTTTTTTGGGCTACTTCGACCATCGAATGGGCTACTTCGACCTTCAACTACTACTTCGACTTCGAATCGAACGATTCGAACTAAAAATCGTTCGACTATTCGACCATTCGATAGTCGAAGTACTGTCTCTTTAAGAAAAACTTCGACCCCCTACTTCGGCAGCTAAAAGCTACCGAAGTCAATGTTAGCCTATGGGGAAGGTCCCCATAGGCTTGCCTGGGATTTTTTGATCGAAGGATATTCCTTCGATCATTGGATTAAAATCCTTCGAATGAAAAATCCTTCGATCGATCGATCGCAGGATTTGCGCTAAATCATTCGACTTCGATATTCGAAGTTGAACGATTTTAGTTCCTAGTCGAATATCGAGGGTTAATTAACCCTCGATATTCGACCCATAGTGAATCGGCCCCCATATGTTTCTTACTAGAATGAATTACATTGCCGAGGAATTGCATATATTAAATAAAGAGGTTTGAACCCCTCCACAAACATATGCAAAACCAATAATGATTGGTGCTGCTGGATTGACATAAATGAAATGGCTAAAGGACCCAAAGAGAAACAAATGTTTTGCCTGTGATTGAATCAGAGTACCCAACAAACCCAACTTATGTGTAGCCATCACTGCTGCAGGGGTCTGCTAAAAAGGGAGGCAAGGCAAGAACAAGAGATGAATTCAAGAGAATGAAAAATAAAGAGGGGAAAAGCTGTCGGCAATTAGAAATAAAGAGAGAAACTATTCAATGGTATTGGGATAAGGAAAGATTAACAGAAGAAAGAGAGATGATGAAACAAAGGTGGAGATCTAGTATAGGTAAAGCTAAAAACAACTGGACTTGCTGAGTAATCAATGAAGACGTTTCACTACTCATCCGAGCAGCTTCTTCAGTTCAACTCACTGTTGTGGGATGAGTAGTGAAACGTCTTCATTGTTTACTCAGCAAGTCCAGTTGTTTTTAGATTTACCTACACTAGATATACCATGACCTGGATGAATGAAAATTTTCATAATCATAAAGGTGGAGATAATGTAGAAACCTAAGGATGAAACGTTGCGAAGAGCCTAAGGCAAAGTCAAGAAAAATCAAGAACAGAATAGAAATGCGGAGAAAAATAGAGAGTGAAAGTCAAAATAGATGGGGAGGTGGAAAGAGAACAGAAGAAGAAAGATTGATGACAGGTGAAGGTGGGAAAGTGAATGGTAGAGCGTGAGAACAAGACGCAGAGAAGATACAAATGGAAGTGAGATTCCAAAGGATGGAAAGATTTAATGAAGCAGAAGAGAAAAGGACAGAAAACAAAACTAAAGATAAGGCTTGAAAAAAAGGGGCAAATGGGAGGGAATGAGACTTAAGACCAAATATGAGAGGAGAAAAGGAAAAACAAATACTTAGAAAACCTCTACAGAAAGTAGGAAAGACCAATGATAAAAATAGAAGTGATGAGAAAAGTAAAGACTGGGAAATGACAAAAGAATGTGCAGGTCTTCGTCATCTTATTTATACTCTACCAGATAAGGTGTTTGTGTCCTGGGTCACTTTGCTAACTAGAAATAGCCCTGAAATGTCTAGTTCCTAAAAATGTTATTTGCTCATGCAACTTGCTCATGGGTAGAATATTCAGTTGATGACTAATTAGGCCATTGGAGCAAATACTAATCAGCTTGTTCAGCCAATCAGGCCAAAGGGTTTTGTGCTTGTAACTTCCCAGCCACAGTCATGTGACAATAACATTGACAGACATAGATGTTGTGTCCAGACACTTGTGTGTCTATTGTGAGGTCCCAGGGTTATAATATAGAACACTGATCCAACTGCCTCTTCCATCAGTTACTGGTATAAATGTGATAAATATGTAGATTTACTGTAAAGAAAATGGAGATTCAATGGTTACAGCATAGAGACATTAAGGGAGAGAATGGTAAAACCAAGGAAAGTTCAGCCCACTTCATCACATATAGACCCCCTGCAAGATACAGTGTTCTAGTCCAGGCCAGTCCGCAGCACCTGTAATTTCAATTCCAGCTATTATTTTTAACTGAAAAATAGAAAACTTTTCCTAATAATTTAGGAGTTATTAAGGCAATAAAGTTTTTTCGAGCTCTGTATTTTTGGCTGCAACCCAGTAATCTTTGATTTAAGAAAACATCTTTCTACTCCTCTGATTCATTTGGAAATCTACTTACTGCACATTTGGATTAATGGTGTCATAATACTTTCACCTAAAATACTTTTCTTAATGTATATTTCCTTCATTACACTGTATTGGCTTCTCACTCACTGGATTCAGTTCTAGAGTTCATTTCATTTTCATTTTGCAAAGGAAAATGTGTTTTTGCTCCTATCACTTTCTATTCTCAGCTCACTTTTCATTTTCTATATAACGGTGATCTCCCTGTTCAATATTATTTATGTTAGTTCACAACTTAACTGTCATTTATGTTGGGACTCCATTAATGCATAATGTGACAGCATTACATAAAAGTCAATGTGCTTTGCTTCCAAAATCTCCCCCAAATCTCCCCCTAACTGACCTTCAGACTGGGCCCCCTTAGCTCATAACAAGGTTACAGAAATATAGAAACATTGGGGTGTCACCCTGCTATAGTTCCAGGGGTACCCAGGGTACAAATAAACACTCACCCCAAATCTCCCCCTAACTGACCTTCAGACTGGGCCCCCTTAGCTCATAACAAGGTTACAGATATATAGAAACATTGGGGTAACAGTCACCCTGCTATAGTTCCAGGGGTACCCAGGGTACAAATAAACACTCACCCCAAATCTCCCCCTAACTGGCCTTCAGACTGGGCACCCTTAGCTCATAACAAGGTTACAGATACTATATAGAAACATTGGGGTAACAGTCACCCTGCTATAGTTCCAGGGGTACCCAGGGTACAAATAAACACTCACCCCAAATCTCCCCCTAACTGACCTTCAGACTGGGTCCCCTTAGCTCATAACAAGGTTACAGATATATAGAAACATTGGGGTGTCACCCTGCTATAGTTCCAGGGGTACCCAGGGCACAAATAAGCACTCACCCCAAATCTCCCCCTAACTGTTCTTCAGACTGGGCCCCCTTAGCTCATAACAAGGTTACAGATATATAGAAACATTGGGGTGTCACCCTGCTATAGTTCCAGGGGTACCCAGGGTACAAATAAGCACTCACCCCAAATCTCCCCCTAACTGACCTTCAGACTGGGCCCCCTTAGCTCATAACAAGGTTACAGATATATAGAAACATTGGGGTGTCACCCTGCTATAGTTCTAGGGGTACCCAGGGCACAAATAAGCACTCACCCCAAATCTCCCCCTAACTGACCTTTAGGCTAAGTGCCTTAAAATGATTTGATCCCCCATTGTTAGCAGCAGTCCCGCCCTGCTTTACAGCTGAGATTCTAGCTATTCTTCATTCAATCACAGTAAAGATCTATAATAAACCATTTATAGATGTGAATTCACTAACTGTTTTACCAACATCAATTTAAATGTGACTTTCCAAACTTGCAAAAAGTTTTATGCAAAGTGTATTTAAGTTGCAACAGAAGGTACAAATAAATCACGTTCTCAAGATATTACCCAATGGTAACATGATAGATTATAGCTCACAATGGAAATATAGTTTAAAGTTAAAAAAATCTAATAATGGAACTGCTCTAATTCTCTCCAGAATATAAGAAGTTATACATTAATGAACTTTAATTAGTCAAAACAATTAAAGGAGTTTGTTGCAAACTTCCTACTAAAAACTGATTAACACTTCTACATTTTTTTAACTTCCAATAGGGGTCATGACTAGAATTGACCAATGAGACCTAAGGAAGGACCATGGGCACAAAGAATTGGATCTTTTACCACCAATGAGGAAGACCAGTAGTATGAGTGGGGCATCAAAGGATAGAGGTGGATTAATAGTTCTGGATACAGAGATGTCAACCTTCTAGGAACTGAATCTGGGTTATTATTGGCCATGTTCTAGGCAACCACCATCACCTTCTAACAATGTCTTAACCATGACCTGTGCTCATCCCCAACTGTGATCCTCACCCGATAATGACCACCCTGCTTGTCTCATGAGATGTCAAACCTCACAGATTGTAATACAGTTCCCTCATAGACTTCTGGTGCTTAAAATGTTGCACTTTCCTCTCTTTGAACCATTGTATTGAGCAACGCAATTCATTTTACTTCTGTTAAGTTCAGCAAGACAGACAGATGTTGCTTTGTGCTGCCTCAGTATAATGTACAATATATAATTACCATTACTTACTTTTCTCTCAGTCCCAGATGCAGCACATTATAACCCTCCCTTTCTTGTTACTAAACAGGTGCTGAAACTACTCCTGACTCTTTACTGCTTGATAAGTCTCTGGTTTATTGGAGGGGAAAGATCTTTTTTTATTGGTTCTGGTTTATCCTGCCCATGAGGAGCATCTCTTTGATCTGTGCTGCTTTTGGGACTGTATGCTTTTTTATGATGATTCTTGCTGTTCCACAACATATACTCCAAAATATTTGAATCCTTACTAAGCACAATTCCTCGTTGAACCATCCCTAAATTTTCTGGTAGCTTCTACAGAAATATGGCAACATAGGTATTCCCCTGTACTAAGCACAATTCAGCAGGAACAGTCCCTCAGTTTGCTCATAGTCTGTACAGAGAGATCCCATAAAACTATGGCAGCATAGGTATTCCCTGTACTAAGCACAATTCAGCAGGAACAGTCCCTAAGTTTGCTCATAGTCTGTACAGAGAGATCCCATAAAACTATGGCAGCATAGGTATTCCCTGTACTAAGCACAATTCAGCAGGAACAGTCCCCAAGGTTTGCTCATAGTCTGTACAGAGAGATCCCATAAACCTATGGCAGCATATTTATTCCCCTGTACTAAGCACAATTCAGCAGGAACAGCCCCTAAGTTTGCTCATAGTCTGTACAGAGAGATCCCATAAAACTATGGCAGCATAGGTATTCTCTGTACTAAGCACAATTCAGCAGGAACAGCCCTCAAAGTTGACTGTACTTTAAGGTGACTGAATGAGCTTTCACCTTAGTAAAATAAATATTGCAATGTTATTTAAAAAAAGAAATATCTAGGAGGGAAGAGGATCATTTAGTGTAGTACATTTTAATGGATCTGGGTCCATTAAGAATAAATGACTATAAAAGTGATTTTATCTGGGCATTATGAGGGTCAACGAGACGATTGCCAGTGGCAAATCAAAGCAAAACAGAGGTTACAGCAGGTGATGTTCCCATTTTGCTTGGAGGAGGCTGCATAAGCCCACGCACAGTTATAATGTTAATAGCGCCTTAATAAAGGGTGATTTTTTTTTAACATTAAAAGTGGACTTTTCCTTAACAGTCACAGATTTGCAGAGAAAACTTTGTCTTCATGAAATGCTTTATTTTTCCAATCTTTGCTTTATTGTTCAAGCTTAAACAATCTGTTCACCTCTCTGCCATCAAATTAGGGCTGGTAGACATATGGCCGGATGGACAGGGATGTTGGTTTTTACTCTGTCCTGAAAAGACTTTTAGCAACTAAACATAACTAGTCAACTTGTTATCACTGTTTCAAGACCATACAATTTTTAAAGGGATACTGTCATGGGAATTTTTTTCAAAATGAATCAGTTAATAGTGCTGCTCCAGCAGAATTCATTTAAACAGATTTTTTTTATATTCAATTTTGAAATCTGACATGGGGCTAGACATTTTGTCAATTTCCCAGCTACCCCAAATCATTTGACTTATGCCTGCACTTTAGGAGAGAAATGCTTTTTGGCAGGCTGCTGTTTTTCCTTCTCAATGTAACTGAATGTGTCTCAGTGGGACATGGGTTTTTACTATTGAGTGTTGTTCTTATATCTACCAGGCAGCTGTTATCTTTTGTTAGGGAGCTGCTATCTGGTTACCTTCCCATTGTTCTTTTGTTTGGCTGCTGGGGGAAAAAAGGGAGGGCTGATATCACTCCAACTTGCAGTACAGCAGTAAAGAGTGATTGAAATTTACCAGAGCACATGACTGGGGGCAGCTGGGAAATTGACAATATGTCTAGCCCCATGTCAGATTTCAAAATTGAATATAAAAAAATCTGTTTACTCTTTTGAAAAATGGATTTCCGTGCAGAATTCTGCTGGAGCAGCACTATTAACTGATTCATTTTGGAAAAAAAAATTTTTCCCATGACAGTATCCCTTTAAGTTCTAGATGCAATTCCACGTACAAGTATATTGTGTCCAGTGTTCTTGTAACCATGTTATCATTTGAGTCTTCCATAGCAAATAATTGTTTATGGAAATCCTCCCATTAAATATCTGCCTCTCCACCTTTGGTCTCCAAGCTATTAGGGGCCATTGGGGCCCTTTAAAGCACATACAAGTGTGCCAAGGACTGAAGTGCTGATATTAAACTTGTTATTGAACTTGCAACCAGGATCCACACAGATTCAGAGTGCTTCCTTACAGTGTCGGACTGGCCCACCGGGATACCAGGAAAACTTCTGGTGGGCCCAGCTGTCAGTGGACCCTCTTGCTTCTAACCATTTAGCCTAATTCATGGCCATTCCCTATTTCTTTATGGGGAAAAATGCTTAATAATGGAAGAATATAGCAAGTAAAAGACTAGGAGAATAAAGAGGTTGAGTGAGGAGAGGAGGAATAATAGTTTGGAAAATGGGCCCACTGTCTAAGGTTTTCTGGTGGACCCTTGGTCTAAGGCTTTCCGGTGGGTCCCTGGTGCCCCAGTCCAACACTGCTCCCTTAAACAAGAAATGGGGCTGAATGCCTTTATGCCTCCCTCCACTCACCACCTCATCAAGAAGGCAACTATGCCCCAAAAATGACTGCTTTCTAAACTAAGGTCTGTTGGGCTTATCAAAGTCCTTTGCACATGGATAGGAAACTGGCTACAGGATCGGGTACAGAGGGTGGTTGTTAATGGGACATTCTCTACTTGGAGTAAGGTTCTTAGTGGGGTCCCTCAGGGCTCGGTATTGGGTCCACTTTTATTTAACGTGTTCATTAATGACTTTGGGGAGGGTATTGTAAGTAATATATCAGTGTTTGCAGATGACACAAAACTATTCAGCCCAATTAATTCCTTCCTTGCAACACAATCTTGACAAACTGGCAATCTGGGCAGCTAAGTGGCAAATAAAATTCAATGTTGATAAATGTAAAGTCCTGTACCTGGGATGTAACAATATCCACTTATACCCTTAATGGGACTGCACTAGGCAAATCCATTATGGAAAAGGACCTTGGAGTCCTTGTAGATAATAAACTTGTCTGTAGCAAGTAATGCCAGTCAGCAGCATCAAGGGCAAATAAGGTCTTGAGTTGTATTAAATGGGGCAGAGATTCACGGGAGGAGGGGGTCATTCTTCCACTGTATAGAGCACTGGTAAGGCCCCATCTAGAATATGCCGTACAGTTTTGGTCTCCATCACTCAAACAGGACATTATTGTATTAGAGAGGGGACAGAGAAGGGCAACTAAGCTGGTAAAGGGAAAATCTTAGCTATGAGGAAAGACTGGCCAAATTGGGGATGTTCACGCTGGAGAAGAGGCGCTTAAGGGGTGATATGATAACTATGTATAAATATATAATCTCTCTAATGATTTATTTACCAGTAGATCTTTGCAGCTGACACAAGGTCACCCATTCCGATGAAAAGAGGTTCCGCCTAAATATTGGGAAGGGGTTTTTTACAGTGAGAGCTGTGAAGATGTGGAATTGTCTCCCTGAATCAGTGGTACAGGTTGTACTTGATGGACGTGTGTCTTTTTCAACCTAACTTACAATGTTACTATGTTACTATGTTTTCATGGAGCTAACACACTTAGGAGAATTGCCACAGGTCATAAAAAAGTCATCATTTAAAGTCTTCTCATCAAGGAGATGGTTTGTGCCCATCTTTCATCCAGAGTTCTTCTCCATTGGACTTGCCACTCACATTTTCTATAGAAGGCTAACTTAGAAGTGACATTTAGCTGTAGGATTTGGCATTTTGGGATACCCCTGAGAATAAAGCTTCCCTGCAATGTAAAACAGATTAAATATAATATAAAATATTATAGTATAGTAGCAACAAAGTATATTTCAAGTAATCTGCCAAAAAGAAGATGTTCAGGAAGATAAATAAGTCTATAATAGTCTTTGATGCTCTTCCTATGTTTTATTCATATTTATTTTGGGCAAAGTTCGTATTGGTATATTATATAATATTGATACATTGTTAAGCCTATCTGCCCGTGTTGTTATGCTCATTAATTCTAAGAAGTGCTCTACAGTGAAAACGTAGTATAAATAAAGATATAAATACAGTCCCCGTGATGACACATTCGAGAGGTAGTTTAAAGCTATAAAACATTGGCATATTGATTTATTCTCTGCTCACTATTTATACAAACATTGCAGCTTCCAGTACATGGCAATGCAGAGATGTAAGCTCTTTCTGGAAGAAATGGTGCCAAACAAAAATGATAGCGAAAAAATGTCTGCCAACAGGATACAGGTTGACCACTCCCTACTCTGTCCAAGAAAATTGAACCTATTCATGGGTCAAAATTTTGTATAGTCTTGTCGAGAATGGGATGCTTGGCAAGTACGAGAAAATATGTTTTTATTTCTCAGAAACTAAGGTAAACACAGAAAAAATAGATGACAATAACGTGGTGCATTGGGGAAACCAATGAAATAGAGTCCAGACTATACTAGAAAAAGAATTATGGCTATTGTGGGTACAGCTTTGTTCTAGAACTGATCTCTACAGTTAAAGATATATCACATTTTGATGGAACTGTAGAAGTCTACAAAAATTGATGAAAAATTGTCAAAAGATTCATAAGAAAGGCTTTGAAGGCCATCTAAAGGTCCACCAAGTACAGTGTCAGACTGGGACACCAGGGGCCCACCAAAGAACCATAGACCAGGGGCCACTCTCAGTACTATTATTATTCTTCTTCTCCTCACTCAACCTCTATTCTCCTAGTCCCTATTCTTTACATATTATAATCTATTTGTTCTCAAAGAAATAGGAAATTACCATGACATAGGCGAAATCTTTAGCAGCAAAAGGGCCCACCGGGAGTTTTCCTGGTATCCCGGTGGGCCAGTTTGACAGTGACCTAGTGTAATGATTATGCATCTGTTGCACCAGCTCTGTGAAGATCTAAGTTCTCCCCTAAAGCTCAGTATGGATTCTTTGTCCACCCCTTTATGGCAACGAATGGAGTGTGTTGATCAGCAATGAGCATATCCAGAGCTTGCTTAGCATCTGTCGTTTTGCATTTCTGTTCTTCTTCCAATAAAGTTTAAGACCAAAAAAAAAAAAGATACTGAGAAAAATATCAGGAGAATCAGGTTTATGAATTACAGTTTGGAACCCTTGAGGCATGAAGTGCAGAATATGGTTAGACTGTGGCATGAGGAGCAATGGTAGACTGGACATTGAAATACTTAAGAGTTCATGTTAGGATTATACAGTAAATCAAAAAAGTCAAAAAAGTTGACTCATAATGAGTCAGACCAGGGATCTTAGAAAGAAGAAGCAAGCAGTCCACCAGATAAAGATCACAATTGGTACAGGGACAAAGAGAAAGCAAAAACAAGACAGGACTCAGGAACTCCAGCTACATCACTGCTATGGGTCTAAGTGAGAAGCTCTGATAGTTGGAGGATACTGGATTTCCAGCTGACACGAGGTCATCCATTCCGATTAGAAGAAAAGAGGTTCCGCCTAAATATTGGGAAGGGGTTTTTAACAGTGAGAGCTGTGAAGATGTGGAATTCTCTCCCTGAATCAGTTGTACAGGCTGATACATTAGATAGCTTTAAGAAGGGGTTGGATGGCTTTTTAGCAAGTAAGGGAATACAGGAATATGGGAGATAGCTCATAGTCCAAGTTGATCCAGGGACTGGTCCGATTGCAATTTTAGAGTCAGGAAGGAATTTTTCCCCCTCTAAGGCAAATTGGAGAGGCTTCAGATGGGTTTTTTTTGCCTTCCTCTGGATCAACTGGCAGATAGGTAGTTAATAAAAAAAAAAAAAAAAAGGTTGAACTCGATGGACATGTGTCTTTTTTCAACCTTACTTACTATGTTACTATGTTACTATGTAAGATTAGACAAATAGAAAGGAACAAAAATTGGTTAGCAAAACAAGGATCGTTCAAATGTGGGAAAAATAGATGCAAAGTGTGCAAACACATATTGGTCCAAGATTTCTTTAAAAGCATAATATCGGGAGAGACTTTTCCTATAAAGAGCTATATAAACTGTGATTCAAGGGGCATCATCTATTTAGCGACCTGCAGTTGTGGGGTACAATACGTGGGTAGAACTTATAGATCACTTAAAGAGAGAGTTAGAGAGCATTTGATACCCATAGACCTAGACAAAATAGAAGAAATAAACTTTTCAAATAAAAGAACATCTGCTATAGGCAAACACATTATGTGCAGACATGGGGGTGACTTCACCCATATTAAGTTCCAAGGTATAGAACAAGTCAAGTTGGGACCACGTGGAGGCGATATTAAGAAAATAATTGACCAAAGAGAAATTTATTGGATATTCACCTTAAAAACACGGTATCCACGTGGTCTCAATAATGACTGGGAATTAACATGTTTTTTCCAGCCTTAATGTATGTATAATACTTCATAAATGCATATACCTTATAATTTATAAGTGAATAATGCTGGTTCTAAGAAAAAGTAGGGACAATGTACTTATTATATTAGGATAACATTTGTTGTGACCAATATGACTTGTAAACAAGCAAGAGAATTTGTATATACACGCTTTTTGTACATATTTTCTTGCTTGGTTTCTTTTATATATTTGGGATTTTTTTAATTAATTAATTATAACAGGTATATAAGGCACAGGATTTCCTGTGACCTCACCTCTGATGAAGTGCCAGAAAGAGGCATGAAACGCGTCAGGTGATCTAAAACATGTCATAGGGTAGGAGTACATCTGTAATAGATGCCTGCTTGTTGTTTTATGATCCAATAAAGCTGGAATTTAGATTTTACGCCATATGTGTGGATTGGCTTCCTCAAACTACCTTATCCCCCACATGTGATGTCTGCTGGAGTGGAGACCAGCATGAGGGAGCCAGCACAACATTGGGTGTGGACATACCGTATATACTCGAGTATAAGCCGTCCCGAGTATAAGCCGAGGTACCTAATTTTACCTCCAAAAACTGGGAAAGCTTATTGATTCGAGTATAAGCCTAGGCTGAGAAATACAGCAGCTTCTTGTAAGTTTCAATCAAAAAATTGAGGGTTTCTGCTCCCATTGGAGGTGCCTGCATCTCGTTTTTGGATGCCGGCGACCATTCTTGGACGCCAGCGAATATTCTTGGAGACTATTCTTGTACGCCGGCGACTAATCTTGTACGCCGGCGACTATTCTTGTACGCCGGCGACTATTCTTAGGCGCCGGTGACCGTCTTTGCGCTTGACCCGAGTATAAGCCGAGGTAGAGTTTTTCAGCATATTTTGGGGGCTGAAAAACTCGGCTTATACTCGAGTATATACGGTAGTGGAGAAGCAGCCAGGACACGGGCATGTGAGTTTTCCCCTTTTTTGCTTTATTTAGCAGACCAAACTCACACAGCAGACCAACAACACTGGTCAGTAATCAGGCAGCTTACAGTTCTAGGTTCACACATTTATTATAGCATTGTAAGCCCTTTTCCAGCTGACAAATTTTATTTGGCACAATCTCCATGCCAGTCAAGGGAAGGCAAAAAAGGGCTGTTGATGATTAAAGGTAATGATTAGAAAGTGAACTGAATCCCTTCTTCGTTTTTATAACCTGGAATAAGCTATGAGCTTGAGATCATCATAAAAGAGTTTATTGTAATTTGAATGGTAACACCAACAACATGAATTGCATCCTGGACCTTATACATTCAAGATGGGCCCTATTCAATGAATGGAAGAATAATGTTCGCCTTGCATATTATATGTATTGGGTGCTCTGTAAGACAATGAGCTCAATTAGAGGTGTTCTTCTTGATAGGGAGACCAAGAGGTGGAATGAAGCCCTGCCCTTACTTAGAAACCGTCAGAGGATCACCTGATGTCTGTCACATGGGGCCACAGTTCCAAGTAGGGCGACTCTCACCAGTGAGCAGTCTATTTCCTCTCTGTGTAGAAAATGGGGGTGTATGGACCCCTCGTTTAGGCATGTCAAATGACCCCTTCATAAGCCACAAATCATCAGTTATCTCATGTCATATCTACATTTTTTTAATTAAAGTAATTAAAAAAAACTCTTTTGCTGCCACTTTCAAGATGTTATAGAATACAGGATGATTTTAGGTCTCTGATTTTTGCTCACCTTAAATTAAGCCCCCCCCCCGTAGACTTAGTTCCTATATAAAACTTTCCTGTAAATGCAGAGAGGGGAAAATCATCTCATTTTGTTTTATATTTCACACACAGATCCCCAGATTGAATGCATTCTCAGGCAGCGCACCTTAACTATCAATCACAGAGACACATAGGAGGATGAGCAAGCAAGTTTTGGCATTTTAAATGAATTTATTTGCACATTCTCATCAATAAACACCACTGTAAGTTTTTTTCCTCTCTCTCCCTCGTTCACTCTGGAAGTTTTGTTCCCCAGGGACAACAACTGAACAGAACACACAACATACACAGAGGGACAGCAGCCAAGACTAGACTGTTACCTCTACGGTTACCAGCTTTCCTCATTCTTTTATCTTTTCCTGTCTCTTTTATCTCACCATTTAGCATCAGCCAAGGCATTGCAACCTGGTCCTTAAAGGAGAACTAAACCCTATGTAACTCCAGCTAGGCTAGGCTTGACCTTGTCCAGCTAGAAAACAGGCAGAGCACTGGTTACATTTGATCCTCTCTCCACAGGATGGGCCTTTGCTACATGAAAGGGTGTTGGACTGTTTTTGAGAAACTACACCTCACTTATGCTGGGTGACTAAATAAAAGAATTTGACACCAGAAGGTTCTGGACCAAAACAAATACTAACAGGTTTTATTTTCTTAAAGCACAAATCAGGGGTTTTATAAACTCCTTTGATGTTCATCGCATACATGTAATGAGTCAGAACATTGTGACACCCCTGTGGAGATCCCTATCAGTCCTGCCTGAGGGTAGAGCAACCCCCTTGCAGGCCTAAGCTCCAGGCTCCCCTGACTTCCACTCCCTCCTGGAGTGACAGGGAAATAGGAAGTCTCACCCTCTGCCCAGCACTATAGGCTGGGCAGAGGGTGAAAGCCATTCAAAGCCATAGGGGGGCATTAATCATATGTTCCTACACCTAAATATGAATATGCCATATTTTATATGCTGAACTTACTGAACCAGCCTGAAGGTTCAACATCTCTATAGTAGTAATGATCCAGATGAGGCTGATGGATGCCTATTATGGCAACACACAACTTGCCATAGTAAGTGAGGCACAAGCTCTTGTTTGAGTCTCTTTCACCAATATTATTTTATCATAAAGTCCACTATAACATATGGTGTTCCAGAAGAAGAAGAGCAAACAATCCCTCCTTCACACTATACAACGGTGTCACTGAATGGCACTGACAGTTATACCTACCAGCAATAACTGTCCTAAAAGACAAGACTTGCAGAACTTTCTATGCCATCAGAAGACACCTGTACCACCTTAAACCACCGGTGAGAGTTTGGCTTAAAATCTTCAACATTGCCATCGCCTCAATCCTCCTCTGTGGTAGCAAAGTGTGGGGTCCTGTCAATTACCCAGACCCATCCAAATGGAGCTCTAGCCCAACAGTAATATTTTATCTGGAATTCTGTAAGCAACTTCTCCAGGTTCACCAGAGCACCTCAAACTCTGCTTGTCAGGCCAAGCTGTGCAGATTTTTCCTACTATTTGCCATAGAGAAGAGGGTGCTCTCATACTGGGCACACTTACAGAATAGCAGACCCATGACCTACCACCATAAAGTCTGGCTGAGCAAGGAGACAGAGGGCAAACCATGTGCCCTGAAATAACTCATCAGCACCCTGCCCACCCAAGTAACACAAACGATAAACAAAGCTACTAAACACTACATCTGTGATTGGAGGAATTAAATATTAAACTCCCAGAAACATTCCACCTATCAGTCACTGGGGCGGAAATACAGACTGACCTCATACCTGAAAACTCTACAGAACCCCAAAGACAGACAGATCTTGAGTCTGAAGTACAGACTATAAGTGCCCACAGCTTGGAGAATGAACTGGGACAGCACAGACAGACCTACAGGCTCAGGGAAAACAGACTGTGCCTGAGATGTGACCAGGAGGCAGTGGAGGACAAGGCCCAAATACTCAATACTGCGGGACACCCACTTCCAGAGATTCTCCCGTCACATCCCAGACTTCATATCTATAGAAGAAGAGAGGAAACTCCATAACCTACTGAGAGAAGAGGCACTGACAGTAGCAATAGCTGCCCAATAAATTAGAGACTGAGAGAGACAGGACCTTCCCCTCCCCATAAACTGCTCCCCAACCCCACCCATTTCACTCCTCTATCTGCTTTGCCAATGCTAAACATATTTGGTCCTTCCAATAAAGCTCATTTGATTTGATTTGACAGACAGAGACATACAGATAGACAGACAGACAGACAGACAGACTGACGGACAGACAGAGATATATAGATGATAGATAGATAGATAACAGACAGACAGATAGATAGATAGATAGATAGATAGATAGATAGATAGATAGATGATAGATAGATAGATAGATAGATAGATGACAGACAGACAGATAGATAGATAGATGATAGATAGATAGATAGATAGATAGATAGATAGATAGATAGATAGACAATAGATAGATAGATAGATAGATAGATAGATAGATAGATAGATAGATAGATAGACAATAGATAGATAGATGATAGATAGATAGATAGATAGATAGATAGATAGATAGATAGATAGATAGATAGATAGACAATAGATAGATAGATGATAGATAGATATATAGATAGATAGATAGATAGATAGATAGATAGATAGATAGATAGATAATAGATAGATAGATAGATAGATAGATAGCAGACAGATAGATAGATAGATGATAGATAGATAGATAGATAGATAGATAGATAGATAGATAGATAGATAGATAGATAGACAATAGATAGATAGATGATAGATATAGATAGATAGATAGATAGATAGATAGATAATAGATAGATAGATAGATAGATAGATAGCAGACAGATAGATAGATAGATGATAGATAGATAGATAGATAGATAGATAGATAGACAATAGATAGATAGATGATAGATAGATAGATAGATAGATAGATAGATAGATAGATAGATAGATAGATAGATAGACAATAGATAGATAGATGATAGATAGATAGATAGATAGATAGATAGATAGATAGATAGATAATAGATAGATAGATAGATAGATAGATAGATAGATAGATAGATAGATAGATAGATTGATAGATGACAGACAGATAGATAGATAAATAGATAGATAGATAGATAGATAGATAGACAATAGATAGATAGATAGATAGATAGATAGATAGATAGATAGATAGATGATAGATAGATAGATAGATAGATAGATAGATAGATGATAGATAGATAGATAGATAGATAGATAGATAGATAGATAGATGATAGATAAGCTGTGACCTATATGTATCAGGTGCCAAACAGCAGTGGTTTTTACCAGTTCCATTGGCAAGAGCACAGCATATGTTCCTATGTGTTTTGTAGACAGATAAATGGCATTAAAGGTTATGAGATGGAGCAGGAGCACACAATTATGGCTGTAGCCAGTAACATAACTAAACTCCTACAAGCAACATTTGCAGTTGGTTTCCCACACATACAACATACTCATACTCAAACCCATGACTTTCATACTCCTTACCAGTGTCTACAGTGGACTGATGTTTCCTTGGCAGGCCCCTGGGTTTTAGTTGCTCCCCCTCCAGGCAGTTCCACCTCTGTTGCAAGCAGGAGGGCACCTATTTATTATTAATAAAAATTACTATGTTTGCAATGCACTTTCATGGTCCCTTATTAGTGCTACTGAGCCCTACTTCTGTAAATGAAACCAGAGCAGGCAGTAACCCTTCAAACAAATTCCCCTTGGCTCCTGGGTAGTTCAACCAATCACTATTTCTGGAGGGGAAATGAAAGCGGAGCAAACAGTGACCCTTTTTAATACCTTCTCCAATACTCCCTCACTTGCTACAGCAGGCATCCTAACCCTATCAGTTTGACTTTGACTAGTACTGGGACTAAAAAGGACCATTTAATGGCAAAGAAAAGGACAGGGATACCATGTTTGATTGCATTAGGATTACTTCTTGGCAACTTTGGAAGCATTATTTAGCCCAATATCTTGGCAGTGAAGCATTAAAATCACCTAGCTTTGAAGCTTACTAGAACAGTTTCCCTAACATAAAAGTGCACCCAAAAACATCCCCCAGAACTTAGCCTTGTTTTCTTTGTGTGAAAGAAATGTATGAGTGTAACAGGGTCATTACTCTGGCTTGGCATATCTATATACAACACTTGTATCATGGCACCAGTTATATTTTTCATCTGTTCCCCGGAGTCCCATGAAGATAGCTGGAGCGTCACTAAGAAGAATGAAAAAACCCTAACGAGGCAAAGTCAGCAAGCGAGCGTCATGTAGTTGTCCTTGCTCACAATACAAGCAGTTGGCAGGAGATTGGCCGAAGCTGAACTTTATGTGCCATCAGTTCTTATCATCTATCCCTAATACTGTATATCAGGCATATATTTTAAAAATCATAATTAAGTAGTTGTGAGAGTAATGTGGAAAATTTCTCTTGGTGTAAATTCTCTGGGAAAAATTTCTAGTGTATATTCCCCATACAATCGTAGTGACGAAAAATTCTCTAGGACATTTACACCATCATTAAATTACGTATGTGGAATGTTGACATGGACGTACATAATGAGATGCATGTGATGTCATGTTTGGTTATGTCATGTGATGTCATGTTTGGTGAAAATACTCCAAGGGGCCAATTCATTAACTTCGAGTGAAGGATTCGAAGTAAAAAAACTTCGAATTTCGAAGTGTTTTTTGGACTACTTCGACCAACGAATGGGCTACTTCGACCTTCGACTACGACTTCGAATCGAAGGATTCAAACTAAAAATCGTTCGACTATTCGACCAGTCTATAGTCGAAGTACTGTCTCTTTAAGAAAAAACTTTGACCCCCTAGTTCGCCACCTAAAAGCTACCGAACCCAATGTTAGCCTATGGGGAAGGTCCCCATAGGCTTGCCTAACTTTTTTTGGTCGAAGGATGTTCCTTCGATCATTGGATTTAAATCCTTCGAATCGTTCGATCGCAAAATCCTTCGACTTCGATATTCGAAGTCGAAGGATTTTCATTCCCTAGTCGAATTTTGAGGGTTAATTAACCCTCGATATTCGACCCTTGATGAATTTGCCCCCAAATGTTATACAAAAATTCTTGTTTCTTTTCATACACTTAGGGGCAGATTCACTAAGTTCGAAGTTAAAAATACTTCGAAATTCGACCCTCGAATTGAAATCCTTCGACTTCGAATATCGAAGTCGAAGGATTTAGCGCTAAACGATCGAAGGATTTTTCGTTCGATCGAACGATCGAAGGATTTTTCGTTCGATCGAACGATTAAATCCTTCGAATCGAATGATTCGAAGGATTTTAATCCAACGATCGAAGGAAAATCCTTCGATCAAAAAAAGCTTAGCAAGCCTATGGGGACCTTCCCCATAGGCTAACATTGACTTCGGTAGGTTTTATCTGCCGAAGTAGGGGGTCGAAGTTTTTTTAAAGGGAAAGTACTTCGACTATCGAATGGTTTTTAGTTCGAATCGTTCGATTC
This sequence comes from Xenopus petersii, assembly GCA_038501925.1. Taxonomy (NCBI): domain Eukaryota; kingdom Metazoa; phylum Chordata; class Amphibia; order Anura; family Pipidae; genus Xenopus; species Xenopus petersii. The sequence continues at coordinate 5,969,200 of CM076673.1, read as the reverse complement.
GAAGTCGAAGTAGTAGTCGAAGGTCGAAGTAGCCCATTCGATGGTCGAAGTAGCTCAAAAAAACTTCGAAATTCGAAGTTTTTTTTATTCTAACCCTTCACCCGAATTTAGTGAATCGGCACCAAATTGTTACTTCTCATTCAGTTCCTTTAACAGATTCCTGAATTTGTTTCTAAATGCTCAAGAGCTGGATTATGAAAGGGTCAATATCATTGGTGTAATAAAAGTTTGTCAGAATCTTCTGAAATAACAATTTTTCCAGATTAAGCTCAATAACTAGCGCTGGGCGAATTTATTCGGCAGGAGCGATTTCGCTGTGAATTCGCGCTATTCGCCAAAGGGGCGTGAAAATTAGCTGGCGAACATTCTCCGGCGTCAAAAAAATTGGACGCCTCAGTTTTTTGTAAGCCGACACATTTTTGCCAAAAAAACGGACGCCAGCATCAAAAACTAGATGCCGGGCCATTTCGCGAATTCGCACGAAATTCGAAATTCGCCCATCACTATCAATAACAATAAGCAATGCTAATTTTTTTGTTATCTTTTATTTTCAACATATATCAATGAACAAATTCAAAGAAGCAGCTTTACTGAACTTTAAACTGGGAAAAATAACGGATTCCTAGCACAAATTTGAAATGTGAACATTTTTTACTTTTATTACTATGAATTTTATTGTCAGTAAGAAAATGTAAATCAATGTGTGAATCCATTAGAATATGTCAAAAAGCAGCACTGACACCCGTCTAAATCATTAAAGGAGAAGGAAACCCCCAGGGCGCAAAACCCCTTCCCCCCACCCCTGTGTTGCCCCCCTCCCTCCTCCCCCCTGGCCTACCTGTCCCCCCGGGAAAATGCCCCGACCTTGTTACTCACCCCTCTGCGCAGGTCCTGTCCACGGAGTTCGCAGTCTTCTTCCTGCTCTGACCGGCGTCTTCTGGCGCATGCGCAGTAGGAACAGTTACCGGTACGGCTCTACTGCGCATGCGCCGAATGTCACGAAGTGAAATCGGAAAACTTCGTGACATTCGGCGCATGCGCAGTAGAGCCGTACCGGTAACTGTTCCTACTGCGCATGCGCCAGAAGACGCCGGTCAGAGCAGGAAGAAGACGCGCGTGGGAGAAGATGGCGACTGCGAACTCCGTGGACAGGACCTGCGCAGAGGGGTGAGTAACAAGGTCGGGGCATTTTCCCGGGGCGACAGGTAGGCCAGGGGGGAGGAGGGAGGGGGGCAACACAGGGGTGGGGGGGAGGGGTTTTGCGCCCTGGGGGTTTCCTTCTCCTTTAACATCTGGTGCAATTTTGGGGAGAAATTTTGCAAATACCTTTAGTCTGATTTTTTTCTAGTTGGAGTTTTAAAAGGGAAAACACCAATTTTTTGTGAAAATTTTTTTTGAGATTTATTATACCCTGAGGCTGCTAAAATTCAGAATCAAAAAATACTCCATCTCAAACCTGCTGAGATCATGTAGAAGTCAATGGCAGATGTCCCTTTTACAGTTGAAAGATATAATGATCTGTGCTGGCTTTCGTACAATAATCCAAATAATTTGAGGTTTTCAAGTGATAATCCTGAAAAGTTTTTGGTCGTCAAATCCGAAAAAAATGCATTTTTTTGCAATTTCTTTTCCCGCACCAGATTATTTTTTCGAGTTTATTTATTGATAAATAAGGTAAAATTGTGAATGGGAGTTTGGTCGAAGTTTTTTTAATAAAACAATGAAAAGAATTTGGATTTTAGTCAACATCCCCCCTTACATTAATTTTGTAATTCAAAACAATGTCATTTCCACTGTACACAATGTCACTTACAAAAACAAGACTTTTTACAAGACTTTATAGCAAACACACTGCCAGTAAAAAAAACACACTGTAGAAAACATTTTTTGAACTGGTGATACTTAAATCTTTTATGATTTTTTACATTTAATTTTTACCTTGGAAACACATCCCAATAAGGTTTATGAGAAATAATGTGCTGGGAGTCGGGGAGTGACGATAAAAATAAAATACAAAAATGAGTCAGTCAACAATCGCTGCCAATGACAGGTTGCTGTTTTTGGTCTTTGACTTGCATTTTGTGATTACTTGAATTAAATCCAATTGTAGGTAACCCCATGCACTACTGACTTAATCAAGAGAAGTAGGAATATTAAAGGAATGTCTGATTTAGAACAGCTCTTTCCATTGAAACCCAACCTCAACCACAATCTACCCTAGTTTTTGGTTAGATGATGATCATGGAACTTGCAATTAAGAGACAACTTACAGAACCTGGCAGTACTGGTAAATGCTGCACCTAATAGGTTTCCTCTGGTTGGGCCACAGCCTGAAATATCAACATGTAGATATAGAATATAAGATTTTGCTCTTGGATGGCACAGCTTTTTTTGTGCTAATAAGTTCAGGTGTTTCCCTGTGTGCCAACTTGCCATAAACCTGAAGAAGTTCATGGATCGTGCAGGACCACGTGCAATTGAATCTATGTTCCTGAATCAACATCAACTTGAGCATGGACTGGGGAATAGTTCTCCTATAAGTACTAAGATTTACATTGGGTTGATACCTTTCTATGTGATAAAGGCCGGGCAAGGAGATGGATCGTGACATCACAGGGGTGTGGGCAGGGATGTCATGGGGCGGAGTGGATGACATGGAGGGGCAGGGTCATAACATCAGGGGCAATTTTATGAAGTGGCGATCATGATTGGCTAGAACCAAACAAAAAAAGTGAGTTCCTCTAAAAAAGTGTTCAGGCAGCAAATAAAAAGTACAAAAAGTTTATTAAAACAAATTAGGACCTGGTCTGACGCATTTCGTGCCTATGAGTAAGTGCCCCAACAGGCACAAAACGCATCAGGCCAGGTCCTAATATGTTTTGATAAACTTTTTGTACTTTTTACTTGCTGCCTGAACACTTTTTCGGAGAAACATTTTTGTTTGGTCCTTACAAATATGCACCCATGGACTGGGGTGAACTGTGAGTATGTCCTCCTAACTCATGTTCCATTTTTGTAATTATATTGACTTTAGTAGTGCTCACATAGGTTGGATGCACCATATCTCCTTTTGTTGTTTTGTTGGCTGATCAACATGTCGACCAAAAAGAGTCCTGTCCGGAATTCCATATTTGGAAAACTGAGCACGAAGTTTGTTTTTTGAAAATGCAGGAAGTTTTGACCCAGACAGCATTTTCAGAAACCAGACTGTCTGGGTCAGGACAGGTGGCAACTCTAGATAAACTGCATTCTCATATTTGGATCATTATCCATATCAAGAGTTTATTATAATTTCATCCATATACATTTGTACAGTACACAGTGAAACAAAACAACGTTCCTCTAGGACCATGGAGCTACACACAACATACAGTAGATGTACCGGACAACAGACAAAAAGTGCAAAAATATGCAACTCCTGAAAGACAGGACAGCACAGTGCAGGGACAGGACAAGACAGTGCACACTCAGTAGATGTTATATGTTAATATAACTCACGCATTTCATGCTGAGTAAATCAAGGGTACTTCCACCTTTAAGAGACTTGCCATTCAGTAGTTATTCTATAGTAATGCTGTATATTTTCTCTTCAATCCCTGGGGGTTACTGTTATTTGCATTAAATAGAAAGTATTCAATTTTTCCTGGGTGGGGTAAGCAGTGTGGCAGCATCCAAAACACAATATAAACATTGAATTTGCAGCAAAATAACCTATGTTAATTATTGAACATTATGGGGAAATTTTATGTAACTAGGTTATATTATCCTTTAAAATAGAAATACTGATTTATTAAGGGGCACACTTACTAAGGGTCAAATATCGAGGGTTATTTAACCCTCGATATTCGACCGTCAAAGTAAAATCCTTCGAATATCGAAGTTGAAGGATTTACCGCATTTTATTCGATCGATCGTAGGAAAAATCGTTCGAAGGATTTTAATCCATCGATCGAACGATTTTTCTTCGACCCCAAATTGACAGGAAAGCCTATGGGGACCTTCCCCATAGGCTAAGATTGATGTTCGGTAGGTTTTAGTTGGCGAAGTAGGGGGTCGAAGTTTTTTTTAAAGAGACAGTACTTCAACTATCGAATGGTCGAATAGTCGAACGATTTTTAGTTCGAATCGTTCGATTCGAAGTCAAAGTCGTAGTTGAAGGTTGAAGTAGCCAAAAAAAACGTTCGAAATTCGAAGTATTTTTTATTCTATTCATTCACTCGAGCTAAGTAAATGTGCCCCTTAATGTCATCTACCGAATAGCTCATCACTTTGTCAAATGCATTTGGTGTAGAAATAATAAAATTTTAACAGGACAAGTGGGGTCCAACATCCCGCGCAAGGCAGAGGAACAACAGAAGCTCAGCACTTTATTAAATTAAATGGAAACTGATCCCATCTGTTGTTTATCAGTTTGTTTGTTAACACAAGGTGTAAAAAACAGGCAGATTAAAAAGATTAATGTTGCAATATGGGATCTTGTCTTTCCCTATGATGAGATAACAGTGGTTTTCTTACTTGCTAAAAAGGCATCCGACCACTTCTTGAAGCGTGAATCTAATGTATCTGCCAGTACAGCCACTTCAGGAAGAGAATGGCACAACTTCACATCTTTCACTGTAATAAACCATCTCTGAATATTTAGACAGAACTTTCTTTCTTCCAATTGGAATGTGTGCCCTCATCTCAGCTGGAAGGATCTACTGGTAAATAAAGTATCAGAAAGGTCATCATATATTTATTTATAGTTACCATATTCTCCCCTAAGAGCCTCTTCTCCAGCATAAAAACCTCCAACTTGGCCAGTCTTTCCCCCATAACTGAGACTTTCCATTCCCTTTACCAGATTGGTAGCCCTTCATTGGACTCTCTTAAAATGTAATGATATCCCATTTGAGCAAATTATTATTACTAGTGATGGGCGAATAAATTTACCAGGTGCGAATTCACAGCAAATTTCCGAGTTTTGCTGCCGGCGAATAAATTTGCTCAACTGCGGCAACAGTTTGCCGGTGAAAAATCCACTGCGTCAAAAAAGTAGTGTATTTGACTGTTCTATTGCCACTTGAGGTTAAGTCCCTTATTATGTGGTTTATATAAGACACCTCTGGAGACAATATATTTTATAAAATATTTAACATGTGAACTTTTATTAAAACAAGATGACACTCTCCTCCCATGAATCTCTGCCCTTTATAATTTAACTCAAAACCTTATTTGCCCTTGCAGCTGCTGACTGGCATTGCTTGTTATAGACAAGTCTATCATCTACAAGTCCCCCGAAGTCCTTCTCCATTATGGATTTGCTTAATGCAATCCTATTAAAGGAATAGTTCAGTGTGAAAATAAAAACTGGATAAATAGATAAGCTGAGCAAAATAAAAAATGTTTCTAATATACAGTAGTTAGTTAGCCAAAAATGTAATATATAAAGGCTGGAGTGAACAGATGTCTAATAAAACAGCCAGAATCCAACTTCCTGCTTTTCAGCTCTATAACTCTGAGTTAGTCAGCGACTTGAAGGGGGGCCACATGTTACATTTCTGTTCAGTCAGTTTGTAATTGATCCTCAGCATTCAGCTCAGATTCAAAAGCAACAGAAATGACCCATGTGGCCCCCCCTCAAGTCTCTGATTGGTTACTGCCTGGTAACCAGGGTAACCAGTCTGTGTAAACCAAGAGAGCTGAAAAGCAGGAAGTAGTGATCTGACTGACTTGTTATACATGAAATCATTCCAGCCTTTATACATTACATTTTTGGCTAACTAACTATATTAGAGACATTTTTTATATTGCACAGCCTATCTATTTACCCAGTTTTTATTTTTACACTGAACAATTCCTTTAAGGGTGTAAGTAGCTGCATACTGTTACATCCCAACATTCAATCTCATCTGCCATTTAGCTGGCCAAATTGCCGGTTTGTCAAAATCCTACTGCATGGGACACCCATTTCTGGACTGGCTGATGTATGTGAGTTGTAATATCTAAAATGGTTCTGACTATATTCATGTCCTCCTAATCTTGTTCTATTATCATTGTTGTGCCTCAGTTTGCCACCCTTCTGGTTTGACCTGGACAGTCCGGTTTCCAGAATGGCTGCCCGGGTCTGAACTGCATGGTTTTCCAAGTAAGGAAATGGCAGGATTCCCCAAGATTGACGAGGCAACCAGCCAATCACTAGTCAACACATTGTCACCCTGGTCATAACATCATTGCCCCATCCCTGCGACAGTACAGCCACCTCCCTTATGATGTTAGCTCCCATCCCCTGTCCCAAAACGTGCCCTTTTCTCTACAATTGCTAAATAACAACAGGGAATAGAGGGAATAGAACAAAACATATTATATATCTAGTTCTGGAGGACCCCATCGTTTTTTTTAAACAAAACATCATCTTAAGAACCAAGGAGCTCTCAAAAGAAGTCCAGGATAAAGTTCAGGAGAAGGTCTGATAAGCGCTGGACTCGACTTATTAAAAAAAAATCCGTTTTAATAGTGGTCACAAGGTGAGTGCAGACAATTACACCATTTCCAACACAATTTCACAACTTCCAAATGATTCTGTTTTCTTTGCCGATCTCCACTCTTTTGAAGAATATAATTATTTTCTCTGAGCCGTGACTTTTGATCAATGCAGCCCAAACTAAGGCTGGGTTGTTTTAATTTCATTATTTTGGCTTAAAAATTTGTGCAAGAATTCTTCAATTATTCCAACTCAAATGGAATGAAACAGGAGTAGAAGTTTGGCGCATTTAATTTATTCTCCTGGTTATTTTGTTCTGCCAAAAACAAATTATAATCTGCTTTAAATATTGCATAACTTCTCTGCTAGTGACGTTTGTGTGATATTTTTGTAAATTTGTAGACAGGGTAATTGGGATATTTCAAGCATGATGGCAAGATGAAACCTAAAAATCTGCATCTGTTTTTTTTTATGGCAGATTTGCAAGAAATTTTGAGATTTGTTCGGTTACCTTGGGAATGAGTTTGTAGGTAATTAGTAATGCTAGGATTGTGCCTGCCATGCAGCACAAAGATATAATTACCGTGCTTGTTTAATTACCACATTGCAATCCTTTATACTTCATGGATCTTCTTGTACAAACCAAGATATGACAAACTTTAATGCTGCCAGAGAGTATGAAAAAAATAATTTAAAAAAATGTAAAAATTTTCAGACCCATATCTCCACCTAACACCAAAATAGAAAAAAATATTTCATTGAACCTATTATAGAACTGAAGACTAGGATTTCACATGATGAAGCGATGACACGACGGCAGCCTTTATCCTTCAAGCAACAGTCAGCAAATAATGTAGCAAAGGTCAAGCAACCCATGACAAATCACGGAATTTTATAAAGTGTTTGGTCCTCCTCCAATTACTTTGGCATTCCAGTTCAAACTGAGGTGGCAGTTCAAACAACGGAAAATTTTAAGAAAAATATTTTTTTGAGGGTGAGGCTTCTTGACACTTTTAAGTTCTCATCTTAAACAAACGTAATCTATTTAAGTCCTCCCAAGCCTGACTACTAACAGTTCACCAACCCTATTGATTCAGCAATCTGCCTTGTGGAAGTCTTCGACCCTTCCCTTTTCGTCTCTAATCTTATTTAAAACACTGTCAATCTCCATTGTTTTTTCCTTTGTAATATTGCCAAGATCCAACCCTTTATTTATACAAAAGCTACTAAAAACATAGTCATGCCCTTGTCCTTTTCCTGGAGAGAGGAACATTGTCCCACCCTGGTCGTTCCAACTTAATGCTATTATACATACTCATTATTACACCTTTTTTTAACCTACCTAGCCCCTTCCTTGACTATAAGAATATATACAACTATGATAAGCAAGTAGTCAATTTTTGCCAAATTTCCAAGTGATTTATCTGTTCACATAGTGATACAAGTCCTTCCATTTTGTCATGTATGGTTGTTTAAGTTTAACCTACATACATGTCCTTGTGTCTTTGGTGCAGCCATTCGTATGATAACATCCCCAGAGGACCCATTTAATTATAGCATTGACGTATTTGTAAATAAACAATATCCCTTACACTGGCTAATTTTCATATAATAATCCCATTAGTACATGGTCACATAGCAGTTGAGCAAATGCCCATCAAGTTCCACCATTAAATGTTCAACATGAACCAAATAAACAGGGTTTACTGTATATTAAAAAACGTGTTAGGGCAAAAAAACCTTAAACCATGGTTCAACTTCAGCCTTTTCCACGGTTTAAATTATGTTTTCACAAGGAAGGGTCCTATTTATTAACAATCAGAGGAGGAACCTCTACGTATTTCATCAAGGAAGAAATTGCCTATTGATGAACTTTTAGAAAGTTTCTCTCAAAATTGGAAAGGAAGTGGGAAAGTCTTTGATGTTGGCCTGGGAATGACACAACCATAGTAGAAAGCTATAATGCCTCTATATTCATGGTGTTCCAATGACCGTGACACAGATATCAATGGGTAGGAATACAAATAACAACACAAATCTCACCTGTAAAAACGAGAATAGAAAATGAAGACCAGTTGAAAATAGAATGTCTACATCAAACTAAGGATAACTTGAACTTTGAGGGGGAATTATATCTGTGGAGTCGATTATACATAGCGATGGGCGAATCTGACGCATTTCGCTCTTTTAAAAATTCACAAAACGGCAAAAAAAATGGTCAATAAGTGTTTTTTTAAAGCCATAATCATGCGCCATTTTTTTAAATCAAGCAACATTTTTTTTTTCTTACTGTCCATTAGAGTCTATGGGCATTTTTTTTCTCTGCGAAATGCGGCAAAAAATTACACTCATCCTTAATTATATTACCCTTTGTAAGGAATATGATATTAAGTAATTATAATTAGTAATGGGCGAATTTATTCATCAGGCGCAAATTTGCCCGTTTGCCACCGGCGAAAAAATTCAAAAATTTGCAGAGAGAATCTGCTGCTAAAAATTTTGATGCAGGTGGCGATATCGACGCCAGCCTCAAAGTTTTGCCGACACCGGCGACGGTCTCTACTGTTTCAGGAATTTTTCGCCAGTGAATTTGTGAAATTCGTGGCGAAGTGAAACGGGACAAATTCGCCCATCACTAATTATAATGTTTATAATATATTGTATATTCTATTACTACAGGTATGGGATCCATTAACCGGAAACACACTATCCAGAATGTTCCGAATTATGGAAAGGCCGTCTCCCATAAACTCCCTTTTAAGCAAATAATCCAAATTTTTAAAAAACTATTTCCTTTTTCTGTGTAATAATAAAACAGTCGCTTGTACTTGATCCAAACTAAGATATAATTAATCCTTATTAGAGGCAAAACCAGCCTATTGGCTTTATTTAATGTTTATATGATTTTCTAGTAGACTTAGGGGCAGATTTATCAAAGATCGAGGTGAATTTTCGAATGAAAAAAATTTGAATTTCAAGCTATTTTTTGTGTACTTCGACTAGGGAATAGTCCAAATTCAATTCGAATTTGAAAAAAATTCAAAAATTGGAATATCGAAATTTATTGTCTCTTTAAAAATTCGACTTCGACCATTCGCCATCTAAAACCTGCCAAATTGCTGTTTTAGCCTATGGGGGACCTCCTAGAACCTATTTGGAGTCAATTGGTGGACTTTGAAAAATCAAAGTTTTTTTGGGAAAAAACTTCGAATTGAATTCTATCTAAAGCGTATTCCTTTGATTCGTACGATTCTAATTCGGCCGAATACTCACTTAATTTCGGTTGGTCTTTTAGAATTCGAACTTCGAAGTTTTTTTAATTCGAAATTCGACCCTTGATAAATATGCCCCTTAAGAAATGCGAAAGAGGTGGCTTTCAACATCTAATTTTTCTGTGCTTGTGGCTACTAGGTTTTGATCTTATACAGAGATGTTGATGCAATACAATAAGTCAAGTACCACTCAGTATAAGAAACTGCGTCCAACACTTGGATTTACATAGTCCACAGTCTCCCACAATTTACCAGATAAAGCACAATATCCAGGCATATACGGGATAGTCCACAAAGTGCATAATTCCAACAAGAAAAAAAAACAAATGCTGATTGGGCAGCCCACAACATGCCCAAAGTGTATCCATCGGTTCATAACAATCCTAAATTCAAATAGGCAGCTAAAAACATTCCCAAAGTGCATCAGACAACTCAAAATATTCTCAAAATGTTTAAAATAGTTCTAAATCCAGCGTCGGACAGGGGGTCAGGGGCGCAGCAGGCTTATGACTGCCCACAAGGCACGGAACGAGTAAGGCCACATATTGAGATGTTTATTTCTTTAAATAAAATACTTTTTAGCTGCATCAAGTAGAATCTGGGCCGAATAATTTGCGAATCGGAGAAAAAAATTCACGAAAAGCATTGAAGTCAATGGGCGTCCAAATAATTTTGACGTGCGACTATTGTGTTGCGGCAGATTTTTCGCTGGCGGATTTTCAGCGCAGTATCGCGAAAGCATTCAAACATGCCTGCCAAATTTATTCAAAACAAGATTTGTAGAAGCCACACAAACCCAAAAATAAGTATCCTGGTGCCCAGAGATAGAGGAATCGGCCACCTCACATCAAGGATAAGAAGAATTTCCCTGGCACACGGGAGTTGCGATAGCAGGGCAAGCCCTTGCAATTTTATTAATGCAGTAGTGCAACGTTTCAGGGACACGCCCCTTTGTCAAGCATCAAGCATTTTTTTTGTTGCAGCGGATTTTTTGCTGGTGAATTTTCAACGCAGTTTCACGAAAGCATTGGCGGGCAGTGAAACATGCCTGCCGAATTTATTCACCCATCACTAGCATCGACTTCTGTTTGAAATCCGGTTTGTGCCAGCTGGAGTGTGAAGATAAGAGCCCAACTGGGCTACTGTCTTAGGGGCCCATCACATACCTTGTCCACCTGAAGCCACCTCTGCCCCCCACCAGTGCATACCATGTTGGGAGTCTTGTTTTCTCTTATTTTGCGACTGCAATTAGGGCCGGGGGGATGTCGGGGGGCAGCACCCAGGATATCAGAGGGAGCGGGTCTGGGTCGGCAGGGCCCAACATCCTTAAAGTCTGACCCTACCAACATCTTTAAAGTACACCAGGCAGCCCACTATAAGGGTCATTTACATAAGTGCAGTGTACAAAGTGCAAGTTCAAACTCAATCGAAATTCGAACAAATAACCAGTATATTTAGCTCTAGTCTTCCCCTCCTTCAATAGGTGCATTTGTGCACAAGGAATCAGACAGACCAGACAGGTGCTATTGCCATTGCCATTAATACATCAACAATCGTCTCCAAGTTTGCCAAACCGCAATTCTAGAAATTCCTAAATATGTCCTTACTGTATATGTCCAATTGGTCACAATATCCCCAATGTGCTTCTTTATTTATTAGGAATATTTACATGTGATCTGCAAATAAATGTGGGAGGAGGAAAGGCGGGTAATAAAATGACCCTTCCCAGATAAAACCCTTTATAATGAACTCCTCCATATCTGTAAACATGAAACACCGGCAGGAGCTGGGGAAAGATGAGAACTTGTTTATATAGAACTATCCTTCCAATTTGTTCTTCTGTAGAAAAGAAAACCTCTCCAAGATGCAAGGGGAGGACGGAGAGGGTAATAAGTATAAAAACAGATAATGTGATGCCCATTATTCCCGGCGCCAGAAAGTAGATTCAATCTGAAGGTTGATTTGTATTATTGCAAGACTCTCGTCTATTCATCCAGCTGTCTGTAATGCAAAGTGGTGCTCGGTTTAGGGTCGGCGACCACAGCAATCAGATGGCAGTATAGAATCCTAGGTGAAGAGCCGCACAGCACAAAGTTGCACATGGAGCAACGGAAAAAATGAAGAATAAGGGGCATATTTATCAAGGGTCAAATTTCGAGTTTATGTTAGTTTCTAAAAAATCATTTGCCATAAACTCGAAATTCGGAAAAAATAATTAAAAAAACGTTTTTTTTAATGTTTTTTTTTTCAAAAGTCCACCAAACTACTCCAAGTTAATTGAAGTTGGATTTGAATTCTTAAAAGGACAGTACATGATACATTTTGAAATTCGAATTTTGAATTTTTTTTAAATTTGAATAAAATTTGGACTATTCCAAATAAATTATTAATTGTCGCTGTTTATACTAATTCAAATATGGGACCTGTAATTCAGAATGCGCAAGACATTCTTTATAAGGGGACCCCTTTATAAGGGGTCTTTCCGTCATTTGGATCACTATACTTTGTCTGCTAAAAAAAATTACTGAAACATGAATTAAACCCAATAGAATTGTTTTGCTTCCAAGTAGACTGAATTATATCTTAGCTGGGATCAAGTACAAGGTTTTATTTTAATATTACAGAGTTAAAGGGAATCTATTTTAAAAATCTGTGGCCGTAATTAGTGATGGGTGAATTTATTCGCCAGGTGCAAATTCACGGCAAATTCCCGCGATTCGCCACCGTTGAATACATTTGCAATACCTGCCGTGAAAATTCGCCGGCATCAAAAAAAATAGAATCAAAAATGAGACGCCGGTGCCGTTTCGCAAATTTTTTGCAGTTTCGCGAATTTCACGAATTTTTTGGCGCATCGAAACTCCCCAAATTGGCCCATCACTAGCCGTAATTGTAATTTATAAGCTTTTTGGACAATTGGTATCTGGATAATGGATCCCATACCTGCACAATATAAGTTTTGTCTGATAAATAATGGCTTTGTGAATATTCTAAATGTGGAACTATAATAACAGAACTTTAATCTATTATTAATACATAAAGTACAAGACGTAGAATGAATACACAAGGGACACTATGATATATTTGATAATAATCATATGCAAATTATGAATCACACAATATAATATTTCTTTAAGGGCCACTAACTCTTTTCTTTTTTTATTCATGATGGAAATATAGAGATGAAGTTATATTTCTTTTCTTGCATTAGTTTGAATTCCTGACTTTGTTTGAGGATTCTGTCATGATTTTTATGATGTAGTTTTTATTTCTAAATGACACTGTTTACACTGCAAATAATTCACTGTACAATATAAAATGTCATTCCTGAACCAACAAGTGTATTTAGTTGTAATATTGGTGTGTAGGTGCATCTCAGCTCATTTTGCCTGGTCATGTGATTTCAGAAAGAGCCTGCACTTTAGGATGGAACTGCTTTCTGGCAGGCTGTTGTTTCTCCTACTCAATGTAACTGAATGTGTCTCAGTGGGACCTGGATTGTACTATTGAGTGCTGTTCTTAGATCAGGGGAGATGTTATCTGGTTACCTTTCCATTGTCTTGCTGTTAGGTTTCTAAAAACTCCCATCAACTCAAAATTCGAAGAAAAAAAATGCTTTTTTGAAAAAGGTTTTTTTTTTTTTCAAAAGTCCACCATTAAAAGGGACAGTAGGTTTTTGATCAAATAGGTCTGTATTCGGGCGAATTCGAATCGTACAAATCGAAGGAATAGCACATTCGATCGAATTTGATTTGAAGTTTTTCCCCAAAACAACTTACATTTTTCAAAGACCACCAATGGACTCCAAATAGGTTCTAGGAGGTCCCCCATAGGCTAAAACAGCAATTCGACAGGTTTTAGATGTCGAAGTTGAATTTTTAAAGAGACAGTACATGATAAGTTTCGATATTCGAATTTTCGAATTTTTTTCAAATTCAAATTGAATTTGGACTATTCCCTAGTCAACGTACACAAAAAATAGCTCGAAATATGAAATTTTTTAATTCAAAAATTTACCTCGACCTTTGCTAAATCAGCCCCTAAGTGTATGTTGCTTCTCCTACTCAATGTAACTGGTAGTGGGACATGGATTTTTAATATTCAGAGTTGTTCTGATATCTACCAGGGAGCTGTTATCTGGTACCTTCCCATTATTATGCTGTTGGGCTGCTGGGGGGGTGATATCACTCCAACTTGCAGTGTAGAAGTAAAGAGTGACTGATGTTTATCAGAGCACAAGCCACATGACTGGGGGCACCTGGGAAACTGACAATATGTCAGTTCAGAAGTCTGCTGGAGCAGCACTATTAACTGATACATTTTGAGAAAAAATATGTATCCCATGACAGTATCCCTTTAATTTAAGACTGAATTAAGAGGGATTTCCTGGTATCCAATCACTGCCGTGACTCTTGGTTTTCATTCTCGAACACTTCTCCTTCTCTAACCCTCTGTTTGACTTAACTTGTTGGATGTTTCCATTGATACTCTAGACTAGAGTTTGGGGTAATCAACCTTGGCCAGATTGGCTTATGTTTGTTGCTCATTTTAGAGGTGACATCCAAGGGGTTGCACTTGCCCACCCCAGTGTCCTCTTTCACCACCATCTGAAGCAGATCACTCACATTGACCTCTTTAGAGCAGCTGTCTGTAGAGAGACTCACAATGACTTTTCTATGACAATATTCCTTGTCCTAGAGTGATCCAAACAGTGTTGTTGAGAAGAAAACACTATAAGATGTTAATCAAAAATGTGAACATCGAAAAGCAATATACAAGGTTCATAAAGAGATTCAGGAGTCATTAAATTATGAGAATGACATTTATCCATATAGGCTTGATTTATTACAATAGACTAAATTAAATGAAGAAGGCAATTAGCTGGAGGAGATGTAACGAAATAAATATTTAAACTGTGCACCGTTGGAGATGCCAGGAGCATATTAACGAGGCGGAGTAGCTAATGTCACTTGCAGAGCATTGAAATAAACTATTGTATGAAAGCAGATCTTTAGAAATACTCCTCTGATTTACCCAAAACTATTTTATCTTCTGGACTGATCTAATATAAAGGGGGGCATTAATTTCCTTAGGAGAATATCTCCTGTTTCCAGGCTGCATGTCGGGGTAGCTATGGCCTCATTTGCTATTTCAGGTATTATTTGTACGAGAAGAGGGGACAAGCAAAGACTGCAGCTTGGGCCAAACCTCAGAAACAGCAAGTCCCTGTTAGGATCTCAAACTTTTAGAAGGTGCATGTGTTTTCTGGAGAAGGTGATTAAGACAAGGTGAGAATACAGCAGCAGGAAAAGCATGGGGCAATCCAAGAACCTGGTGTTGAGGACCTGGAGCTGTTGGCAGGAATGAATCAGGAATTGGTTCCTGCAGTTTTTTATTTCCTCTACAGCTTCATTGTATGTACAAGACAACTTATTCCAACTAGGGTTGAAACCTGGCCGTTATTTTACCAGCCTGGCCGGTAAAAATGATGGTTGATCCCAATGTTATTAATAGGGAAAAAAGATAAAGATATAGGAAAGCCGGTATTTTTTTCCAAAAAAGGTGGCAACTCTAATTCCAACATACTCAACCAAGTGCAGAAGGCTACACCAAAGAACTCTCAGAGGCCCTTTCCATCAACCATGGTACAGTGCAATGAAATGCAGGGCTGGATTTTCATAGCAGGTGCCACTAGGCCCTTTCGTTGCCCCAGTCCCCTCCCCTTTATTCATGCAAATTTTCATCATTGGGACTGGAGCAATGGGGATTGGCGCACAAGAAATGTAAAAAATTATTGTATCTCCTGCAAATCCCCAGTGTTTTTGAACAAATGTGGGTGTGGTTGGGCAGCATATCACCCCCTAAAATCCTGCCACCCTAGGCCCAGGCCTTGGTGGCCTTTCCACAAATCCAAAGGTTTTTGTTGGTGGGGATGCCCTTAAGAAGTTACTACTTTTTTAAAAGTCTAGAGATGATGCCACAGGGTTCTCTTGTGTATGTGTAAGGCTTGGTTGATGATACCCGTGTCTGTAGAATAGGCAGTGTCCATGAAAATACTAAAAGTCATATTTCCTGTTTGTCTCTTGGTCGAGTAGGAAATTGGACTATGCTTCTGCAAATATTTGCTGGGAGTCACAATGCCATTATATGCTGGGCATTAGTAGGAATCACAGAGCCCTTATGTGAGGGGATGATCATCCCAATGGCATTATTTATGGTGGAGTTGTTGAGAATCACAGTGACATTTTATATTTGGGGCTGCTGGGTTGCAGTTTCCCAGCCAGGACACTCATCACAATGGCAGTAGCATAATTAGAAGTTACTGGGCCCCACAGCAAATTAATTTTATGACCCCAAAATGTCCAGGGTTGACTTATTTTATCATTATACATTGAAATTGCTAATTAATTAGGTCCTTATGTGGCCTCCTACACCTCCTGGGCCCCCTGCAGGTGCAGGGTCTGCTTCCTCTATAATTACACACCTGCAAAAAGGTGCTTTCTATTCAAGTGAAAAAAATCCAGCGTTTATAAGTTCATATTATCACTGCCATATAGTGTAGATATCACATTTAATTGTGTGCCATTGCATATGTTAGATGTATCTCTAGGACTGGTGGGATAAAACTCTGTTTCTCCCAAGACTTTATACATTTTGTTGTCTGCATGTTAATCCAGAATTTAGGGTTGTAGCTACTACCAAGGAAGCCATACTGGCAGGCCCAGCTCCAAAGGAAGCAGAATTTTAACTGGTCCCCTAACAGGGTGGAGCCATTTGAATGTTTGTTGGGTTTCCCCCACACTTTAAAAGCAGTGATGCCCAACCAATTGCTAACCAATCTTTTGGATGTTGCTCCCAGTGGCCTCAAAGTAGGTGCTTATTTTTGAATTCCTGGTTTGGAGACAAGTTTTGGTTGTAAAAAAACAAGGTGTTCTTCTAATTGCAAAAAGAGTCTCCTGTAGGCTGCCAGTCCACATAGGGGCTACCAAATAGCCAATCACCTATTTGGCATCCTCAGGGACTTTTTCATGCTTGTGTTGCTCCCCAACTCTTTTTACATTTGAATGTGGCTCACAAGTTGAGGACCCTTTCTTTAAAAGTATCTACAGTATGTAGGTTACTTGGTTCCTCATGAAACTTATTCTTTGGAGTCTTTGTTTGTTTAAGGGCATTTAGATGTTCTCTTCAACCCCCAAATGGATGGACTGAATCCATTCGTAATATACGTAAATATACGTAATATAATGCCCTTAACCGATATATTGCAAAGAACACAGAAAATGTATCAAGGACTATCTGAGAATATATTTAAAACACTTATTACTCATATTTTACTGGTTATTTAAATTAAAATAATCAATCACAGAGGCCCCTGGGTGATTGAACTGACTTCCCTTCTCTTTTTTACTAAAAAAACTTTGCACGTGAGATGTCCCAAGTATTAGTTATTGCATTTGTCCTGTTATAATTTCTTTTTCATATATGAAAAAAAATTCATGCAAGCATCTATTGTGAGAATTTATCATGCACACGTCTAGAAATGTTTGTGCTTTTACACCCAAATCCACTGCTAGATTCGTTGCAACAATTTTGAGACAATATGTCTATGAAGATTCTCATTTATCCAAGTCATGATATACAGTATGTAGTAGAATTAATTCAAAGGCAACTGAACATTTAGAGTTTTTCTTGAATACGGCTTCTTCAGTTCAACTGAAAAATTAGGAAATTCCCCAGCATTTAAACCTGATAGGATAGTGAAGTCACCGATATCCAATCACAATGGTTCCATTGAACTTCAGTAAGGTGTTGGCTGAAACTCACAGATGTGTCAAAGTGTGATACAGTCACAGCGGTACCATTATTTTCATTGAGGCAGATGTAAATATTTCAATGCACAAGACTGGAAGTGGGAATTGTTGTAATGTCACCGAGGTAAGGATGTCAAAGCAGCATTGTACGTTGATGACAAGCGGTGGCGCAGGCCTCCTCCTGTATTTAGGGATGGTTTTCCCACTTTGGCATAAATGGCCTCTTTCACACCTCTTTCAAACAATCTGTCCTCTCTATCCAAAATGTCTTATAAAGTGGTTATTTTGTCTCCACAATGTATAGATCGGATCACTCCTCACTACACTGGACAGCATAGACCACATTGCCCTTCATGTGCTTTGGTGTTGGGTGCACCAACTTCTGTCTTAGGGTGTTGCTGGGTTTGAAATACACAGAAATGTGATGTTTCTTGAAAATTCATTGTTTTTCTGATGTTCTGAAGATGGCACATATGGCATGACTACTGTATGTTGCTTCTCCTGCTATGCTTCTCCCCTCTATTTCTTTGTTTTGTCTTTTTGCTTGGCTTTGAATACACTTTAATAAAGGCCCAAGTCCGGGTATCCACACGTTTCAGAGCTCCTTTCAAATGTTTGTATTCTTTCTCTTTTGCTTCTGCACGGATTGCCACAGTCTCAGCCCGATTTTGTAAAGTCCTTATAAGCCCCAGTTTAAGTTCCAAAGGGTGATGGGAATCAAAAAACAAAAACAACAAATACTGATCAGTGTGAGTGGGTTTCCTGTATACATTAATATCCATGTTTCCCCCCTACACATCTTCCCTAGTGAACTTGGTATTTTTGTCCACCAAGTTTGGATGAGAATCCAAAAAGTTCTGACTATTTTCTGAAAACGACTCCAACCAAATCTGCACAGTCTTTAATTAATCATTACGTTTTCACGAAAATTTCTTGTGCAGGAAAAAACTTGATAAAATCGTGAAAAGCATACAATTTTTTTAGGATTTCACGTCTGAAATCTCAGATTTTTTCCGATTATCTCCCGAAAACCACAAAATCTGCAGATTATTGTACGAAACTCAGATCAGGATATCTTCAAAATGTCAACGGGACATCTGCCATTGACTTCTATATGAACTTGGCAGGTTTGAGTTGGAGTACTTTTTTTATTCAGACTTTTAACACCATCAGAGTTTATTAAATCCCCAAAAAATTTAGGTTTTTCTTTTCAAAAAAAAAATTATGATTTTACATTTAAAAGTCCAACCAGAATAAAACAGTTTAATAAATAACCCCCTATGTGTTGAGAACCGTGTTTGCTTTAATTTTGATCCATTTGTCATCCGCATATCTGAACCAATGCCTTAATGCTGTTCCCTTGAAGGTAAGTGTTTTTAATAAACATTTGGGTGATTTGGAATCTAAACAAAAATATCTGTAAGGTGCGAAGTAACACTAGCGAATGTACGCCAGCGTTCGTTAGTGAATTTGCAAAGTAACGAAAATAACCAACGCTAGCGAATTGACGCTAGCGTTAGGCGCTTCGTGAATTTGCCCCATGGTGTAGGACAGGGGTCCCCAACCTTTTTTACCCATGAGCCTCATTCAAATGTAAAAACAGTTGGGGAGCAACACAAGCATGCCAAATAAGGGCTTTGATAGCCCCTATGGGGATTGTCAGCCTACAGGAGGTTCTGTTTGGCAGTACACTTGGTTTTATGCAGCCAAAACTTGTTTCCAAGCCTGGCCTTTGAGGCCACTAGCTGTTCTGTGGTGGAAGAATCACAGGGGTGGACCATCCTATGGTACTGGATCATTCACAAATCAAATGATAACACGGTCTGCAATACAAATACCTACATAATATATGTTAAATACACTAGACCAACTTTTCAAAGCTGCATTTCCTACCACTGAGACATAATAGACAAGAAGCATAAAGATGAGTAAGGCAATTCAATGATTGGTGCAGCCTGAGACACTTGCCTGGAATGGTCAAGGCAGCAGATGATGAATGACCTTCGAATATCTCCAAATGGTTAACACCAACTCGACTGAATCCCAATTATTGGTTGTATAGCCAATAGCTTTAAGACTTCCCAGAATACCTTCATTAGTGACTCTTCCTTGCCTGCTCCAGTGCCCAAACCCAGTGCTGATGCTACATCAGATTTGATCATTCCTGGTGGCTTCTCACCCCCAATGCCTGCCCAAGCCTAACAATGCACCAAGTGTTCTCTTTAGTATTGTATTGTTTTCATGATTGTTCTTCCATGTGTTGCTTTTAATGGCCACTATATCCTCTAGTTTCTTGACCATCTCTGCTTAGTAATTTTGTGGTATCTCACTGTACATTATATGAGCTGATTTGAGTCAATTTAGCGGGACTGCTCCTGCTTAAAGGAGAAGGAAACCCCCTGGGCGCAAAACCCCTCCCCCTCCCCTGTGTTGCCCCCCTCCCTCCTCCCCCCTGGCCTACCTGTCCCCCTGGGCAAACAGGGGAGGGGGAGGGGTTTTGCTCCCAGGGGGTTTCCTTGTCCTTTAATTGTGCTATGCAAAGGGGAATCTCTACTCAACCATTTTTTAAGTGATTTTTTACAAGGGATGCCAAATCATGGCCTTGGAATTCCATGGTAAGCCAACTACTATTTCTATGAGCTTAAAACACAATAGGAAAGCCCTATAAGTTATAGGAGTAATAAGTTGAAGTCAGAAAATCTGATAGAATTGCTGCAACATGTCTGAAGCTTTTTAGGAATTCATTTTTATTTGCAAACAGAACAAATGGATAGAACATACATCAGGTTTCAAGCCAATTAACACCCTGTGTGTCCTAGGGGCCGATTCACGAAGGGTCGAATATCGAGGGTTAATTAACCCTCGATATTCGACTAGGAACTAAAATCATTCGACTTCGAATATCGAAGTCGAACGATTTTGCGCAAATCCTGCGATCGATCGATCGAAGGATTTTTCATTCAATCGAACGATAAAATCCTTCGAATCGAACGATTCGAAGGATTTTAATCCAACGATCGAAGGAAAATCCTTTGATCAAAAAATCCCAGGCAAGCCTATGGGGACCTTCCCCATAGGCTAACATTGACTTCAGTAGCTTTTAGCTACCGAAGTAGGGGGTCGAACTTTTTCTTAAAGAGACAGTACTTCGACTATCGAATGGTCGATTATTGTCGAATGATTTTTAGTTCGAATCGTTCGATTCAAAGTCGAAGGTCGTAGTCGAAGGTCGAAGTAGCCCATTCGATGGTCGAAGTAGCCCAAAAAAACTTCGAAATTCGAAGTTTTTTTCATTCGAACCCTTCACTCGAATTTCGTGAATCGGCCCCTTAGTGTCCCCTAAAAATAATTTCCATACTATTAATTGAGATAAAAGCCATTAGGCAGAACACAGGTTTGTTTATATAATTTTCTGCCATAGAGACAAATGATATGAAAATGAAGATGGGCCGTGGCAGTCTATGGATTGGGGGGGACTTTAGATAGAACACGTCTCAGTGGCACATTCATTGGAAAGCATCATGTTTTGTACTCTAGTGTAATGTTGATGAGTTTTGGCAGTTTAACCATCGAATAATCCGCTTTGTAGGTTACATGTCAGAAGAATGTGACTATGATGACATGAGGCTTGCAAGCCTGAGGGAATCCTATTGATGATTTATTTTTCCTCACTCTAACAGTTTCCATAGCTCTGGATTCATTACAGGGAAATATTGAAGTTGAGTTAATGTCATTTTTTCACTTGTATTTATATACAGTATATGGCTCCTGTGAAGTACATGAAAGCTTTACGTCGAGACCGTATGTCACCACAATGGTTACTTTAATCATCTGACTACAGGACATCTCTAGTGATTAGAATAAAGGTTTCATTTTGAGCTCATAAAGCCGGAGACACGTGGGCATCTAAAGCACTTAGTATAACCCTGATAATCTGATATACTATCTCCACAAGGCAGCTAACACCACATCATGGGAAGGCACAAGTAAGAAAGCATTTTCTCTGGGGCCCTTTACATAAAAAATACTATATTATAAATATATTTTTAGGGCTCCATCAATAATGGGACTTAGTAGAGTTCTACCACCAACGTGCAACTGGATGGACGTCGTGGGCTGTGGGTCCAGCATTTAGCAGGTATAGGTGGGATCCAGACAGTAGAAGAGCATCTAGACCAGGAAAACGTATACTAATAGGTTGCAATGTATCCCTCTGCAACAAATCAATCATCTCCTTGTTAATAATCAGCAATTAAAACTGGCACCTTGGCTTTACTGCTGGTCTTGGTGGTTGTTCCCACAGCATTCTCCAGCAGCTGCCCCATCTGGTTTTAACCATGGGAGCAACATATAGTGCAATTCATGAGACTTTCTCAGGGGGTTCTCATCTGACTAAAGCCTAAATTGTAATGGGTAAAGATGATGTGCAGTAGTCCTACAGTGCTGAGAGGTTCTGAAGACTCAATAATCAGCTTGTACGTTTGTAGATGCAGAATTACTGATGTTATGCTGGAATGTTAGTCTGTGATTACCATTCCCGAGGAAGGAGTTATTCAATCATATGAGGCAAACTGAGATGACACTGTGATTTTTATTGGAGGAAAAATCCATTGATCCTGAGACTGTGATGGATCACAACATCCTGGTTTGGTGGAGCACATGACAGAGGGAGGTGCTGGCTGAATCCATATCTTTGTGTTGTAAAGAGCCTGTGGCGCTGATCAGTGGAGTAACTACATATCACTGGGCCCCACAGCAAATTATTTTTTAGGCCCCCAAAATGTCCTGTTTTACCAATATTTATTGAAATTGTATATAAATGAAGGACTCATGGGGCCCCTATACCTCTTGGGGCCCCCCTGCAGCTGCAGGTCTGCTTCCTCTGTAGTTACGCCCCTGGCACTGATCTATCTTTGTATCTTGATTTGATGATCCAGTGGAGGAATTGCAAAAAAGATTGGCAAAGGAGATACTTCGGAGGTGTTACTTTCCCCTTTATTCTTGCCAATTTGGTTTGTTTTGCACATTTTAGCTCTGATATTTGTAGACAAACTCTTATCTGTTTAGGTCAGTCGCTGTTTAATTCAATAAATATGGTATAGTACCACATCATTACCATCCATAAATCCAACCCTCTTAGCATTGTAATCAGTGCCCTCCATATAACCAACAGTACCTTAGTGCAAATTGCCATTATAGGTTTAGGCAAGATTAAGGTGATCACAGAGTTATAAAGGCTGTCAACTCGGTCCATCCAAATTTGAGTCAGCAGCTTATTGCCCCAAATATATGGTCTTTGGAGAAACTACCCAAGGAAAGTGAGCTGGACATGAACTGCTTTGGTGTGCTCCAGTGTCATACTGTAGATACCAGAAAAACTCCCGGTGGGCCCATGCTGCTAAACATTTGGCCTATTTCATGGCCATTCCCTATTTCTATGAGAACAAAAAGGCTAAAAAGAAGGAATAATAGATTATAATATTATAGCAGGTAAAAAAAAGAGACAAGGAGAATAGAGTTGAGTGAGGAGAAGAAGATAGTACAGAGAGTGGGCCCCTGGTCTTAGGTTTTTGTTATCCAGAATGCTCGGTACCTGGGGCTTTTTGGATAAGGAATCTTTTTGTAATTGGATCTTCATACTTAGGGGCAGATTTATCAAGGGTCAAATTTCAAATTTAAAAAACTTCGAAATTCAACCAACCAAAATTTATTTAAAAAAACAGGGTTTTTTTGGCCAAAATAGGTCAGTTTTGATCAAATAGGTCAGTTTTCGATCAAATTTAAATGGTACGAATCAAAGTAATAGTGCATTTGAATCGTACAAATTGAAGTTTTTCCTCCAAAAACAACTTTGAATTTTCAAAGTGCACCACTTGACTCCAAAAAGGTTCTAGGAGGTCCCCCATAGGCTAAAACAGAAATTCGGCAGGTTTTAGATGGCGAATGGTCGAAGTCTAAGTTACATGATAAGTATTCAAATTTTGGTATTTTTTTCAAAATCAAATCGAATTTGAACTATTCCCTAGTCGAAGTACACAAAAATTTTGAATTTATTCATATTTTCACTTCGAACTTTGATAAATCTGCCCCTTAAAGTCTACTCAAGAATCATGTAAACATTAAAAATATATAATAGGCTGGTTATGCTTCCAATAAGGATTAATTATATCTTATTTGGGATCAAGTACAAGTTACTGTTTTATTCATGAAATCGTCTTTAAAAATGTGGATTATTTGGATAAAATGGAGTCTATGAGAGACGGCCTTTCCGTAATTCAGAGCTTTCAGGATAATGGGTTTCTGATAATGGATCCCATACCTGTACTTGAATATGGCAGTTGGTCTAGGTTTGGTTAGACTCCATAAACTAATTTATTCTCAGCCTATTGGTATTTGCTCCTTATACGAGGACTTGCGATGACATGCTATAAAATATCTTTTTCTTCTTTTTTTTGCAAATGGAAGAAATTACAGTAAGCAGGAAAGTGTACCCAAAGAGAAGAATGAATCTAATTTAATTGAAAAAAATAATATAAAATAAATTCCTTTTTCACTACAGAACTATTCATTTACTCAATACTGCATAAAGTTGTCAGACCGAAATATTTTTTTATAACAGTGTTCTTTGAATGAAAAAGCTATTGTAGGGCAATTCAGGGCAATTTGAATAATTGGCCTATTATTCTTCTACAGCCTCGGATTCTCGGTCTCTTTTGCACGAGTTCAGTCTGTAACCTCAAAGCAAACTCCACAAACTCCGAGCAGCATAACAAATCAAAGAAGTGGCCTAGAAAGATTTAATTGATTTTCTTAACTTATTTGAGTCAGGCGTTCATGCCAGCATTGATTGGATATTAATTGTGAATGTTGCCATCCATTACATTGAGAGCTGACCCCTTCACAGACTCCTGAGCATTAATCTAATGAAAGTGAAATTCTAGAACATTGTGTTATGGGTATTTGAAATCCCATAGGTGTCAGGGCCGCTTTGATGTATCGCCAGATTATAACAATGATCAATGGCTAAAGTTGAAGAGGTTGATCTATATAATGGTGTCTTACTATAGTATAGTGACAAAAAAATAATGCATTGAAAAACTATAATGTAAAAGGGAAAAAAATAATTCTTGATTAGCCTAGAATGATCAGAAAATATTGCTGTGCTGATAGATATCATTTCATTTCACATGATTTCTGCTGATAAAAATCAATGAACTATCTTGTTCTCACTTCTCCATTTGATTGAATTTTCTAAATCCATCCCGACCCTTTTTGTAAAGAATTACAAAATGGAAATACAACTAAAAAATTAAATGAAATTAAAAAATGTAAAATTACATTTAAATTAAATTAAAATTTAATTTAATTTAATTAGTTAAATTAGTTTAAAAAAACGCAATTTTATTGCAACATTTCAATATATATAAAAAAAAGAAGTCAAAGGGCAGTGTATGTTTAGCAACATTTTTTATAGATATCAATTCATATTAGTTAATTATTTGATTAACAAGTTGGACAAGTCATGGTAAAAAAAATGTAATTACGTAGAAAAATAGAGATGAGTTTTTCTTTTTGATTTGTTGAATCAACAGTTTAGAGGAAAATGTATTATAATGGATTAAAATGGAAATACAACTAAAAAAAATATGTTTTCTTTGCAACATTTCAATATATATATATAAAAAATTAACATTAAAAATGGAAAAAATTCAAATCTCAGCACCTTATACCTGTTGAGAAGCCAAAGAAGTCAATGGACGGTGTAAGTTTATCAGCATTTTTTATAGATATCAATTCATATTAGTTAATTATTTGATTTTAACAAGTTGGACTTTTTTTCCCCTCAAAAAGTCATGGTAAAAAATGAAGCTATGAAAAAAAACCGAGACCAGATTTTTCTTTTTGACATTTGTTAAAAAAATAAATAAATAAATCAGCATTTTACAAAATCAGATCTCCCCAACACAAAGTGGATTGGATTGGGTTGTGTCAGTAACATTTTTGATTGACAGTCATTACAATTCATTTGAATTAATTAAATGATTTGATTTGACCATAATTTAGAATTTTCCCCAAAAAAATTAATGGACACAAACGCAACTTTTCAATATTTAACAAATATTTGTAAACAATTATGCACATTAAAAAAATTTGCTACCTAAAACCTGGGAAGATTCCATAAAAATCAATGGAAATTGTATTTTCAGCAAAAATGTTAATAGATATTTAGGGGGTTATTTACCAAAACTCGACTTTTTCTCACTATAATTTAAAGAAAAATGTGACCAAACTCCCAAACGGCAATCCCCTTAATTTACCAATAAATCTGTTTGAAAAAGTCAGTGCAGGAAAAAGTCTCGACATAATTGTATGGCAATTCGAATCATGCAACTTTTTCAAATTGTCGCAGGGAAAACTCTACTTTATTGAATTGTCACCTCAACAATTCCAATTTATCAGATTATTGAATGAAAACCAGCGTCAAAACTAGTGAGAAACATGAAGGCACAAAACAAATTCCAATTGTTAAAGGGACCATCTGCCATTGACTCTTACATGACTTCGGCAGGTTTTTGGTAGAGTATTTTCAGATTTTTAGCAGCTTCGATGTACAGACATGGGATCCATTATCCGTAAACTCGTTATCAAGAAAGATCCGAATTACGAAAGGCCATATACCATGGACTCCATTATAATCAAATAATCCAAATTTTTAAAAATGATTTCCTTTTTCTCTGTAATAATAAAACAGAAGCTTGTACTTGATCAAAGTCAAGTCAAAGTAAACTTTATTGTCATCTCAGCAGTATAGGAATACACAGTGAGACGAGACAACGTGGCTCCAGCTTGTACATAGCACAAAAAGGCACTTAAAAATACACAATAAATATATAAACATGAAATGTGCAATATATTGGCAGAAATTGGATCTATACATGTGTAAACCTTTAGAATGTGCAAATAAATGAACAGTTGACAAAGTTAAGTTCACAGTTGAGGTGTGTCTGGAATGTAGTGGGAGGACAGGCAGTGAGTTGAGGAGTCTGATCGCTCGTGGAAAAAAGCTTTCGCGCAGCCTGGTTGTTTGGGCTTTAATGCTGCGAAATCGTCTGCCAGATTGGAGCAGCGTGAACAGTCCATGTGAGGGGTGTGTGGAGTCCAGTGCAATGCAGGAGGCCTTTCTTACACAGCGCTTGTGGAACATGTCCTGCAGTGATGGAAGAGCCGCTCCAATGATGTTGCCAGCTGCTCTGACAGTTCGCTGTAGACTTTTCCGGTCAGCAGAGCTGACACTACTGTACCAGATGGAGATGCAGCTCGTCAGGACGCTCTCTATGGTGCCCCTGTAGAACACTGAGGGTGGGAGGCGCAAGGCTGGCCAGTTTCAGTCATCTTAGGAAGTGAAGATGCTGCTGAGCCTTTTTGGTGATGGAGGTGGTGTTGGTTGTCCAGGTGAGGTCATTAGAGATGTGGGCTCCCAGGAATCTGGTGTTCTTTACTGTCTCTACTGTGGAGCTGTTGATGTTGAGTGGTGTGTGAACAGGGCGAGTTCTCCTGAAGTCGACGATCATCTCTTTCGTTTTATCCACATTTAGTGACAGGTTGTTCTCACTGCACCAGACCGCCAGCTGCTGAATCTCATCTCTGTACGCCGACTCATCGTTGTGGCTGATGAGCCCCACCACAGTTGTGTTATCGGCGAACTTGATGATGTGGTTTGAGCTGTGTCTAGCTATGCAGTCATGTGTCAGCAATGTGTACAACAACAGGCTGAGAACACATCCTTGAGGAGCTCCTGTGCTCAATCTGATGGTGCTGGAAACGTTGTCTTTCTTGTCCAGATGAGTTAGTGAGAGGTGGAGAGCAGTAGATATGACATCCTCAGTTGACCTGTTTGACCGATATGCAATTTGTAGTGGGTCCAGTGAGTGGGGGAGGGTGCTCTTGATTTGTGACATCACAAGTCTCTCGAAGCATTTCATGATGATGGGGGTTAGTGCAACATGGCGGTAGTGAAACCAACTAAGATATAATAAATCTTTATTGGAAGCAAAAGCAGCCTAATGGGTTTAATGTTTACATGATTTTCTAGTAGATTTTAAGTACAAAGAAACAAATCATGGAAAGATCTGTAATCCAGAAAATCCCAGGCCCTATACCTATATAATAAATCTCAAAAAAAAAATGTTTTCCTTTAAAAATTCGAGTATTTCCCCTTAAAAACTTGACCAGAAAAAATTGAGGTTTAATAAATGAAAAATAAAAATAAGTTACAGAATCGTAACATTATTGCTAGGTATAGCTACAAATTAACATGAAATAATTAGTGATGGGCTAAAAAATCCACCATGCGTGAAATTGAGGTGAATTTCCGAGTTTCGCGACGGCATATAAACTCCCGAATTTTAGAAGCGTGTCGGAAAAGTCGCTCGCATCAAAACACTGCGCATCCACATTATTCGGACGCCCGTTGACTTTAACGCCAGCATTAAAATTGACGTGAGCGTCAAAATTGACGCATGCATAAATTTCGTGTTTCGGCTAAGTGAAAAGGAACAAATTTGCCCATCACTGGAAATAATGATTCATTTCTCTACATCTATCTTAACAAACATGCAAAAGTCATTTCTTAACGCACAAACAACTCCTCCTCAGTGAGTGAAAGGCACATCTGTTTATACGCTTCGCCTCCTTCCGCCCTTTAACTGTTAGTTCCTTGTTCTCATTTATCAAAGGTCAAAGGCTGGATATCTTTTTAAAATATGGGCAGAATGATTGAGTTAAGAGATGTAACCGTGTTTGCAGTGGGTCAGGAAAACTAGGGCATCCATCAATTCTGCACAGCATTATGAGGAAAGTCACAACTTTACATGGATATTGATAATCCTGGGGTTTCCAGAAGTAACTAACCACAATCAGGCCCAAACAGCAAGGCTGAGCTTTCATAGAAAAGATCTTTTCTGAGGATGAAGCTCGTCCTCAGAGGGGGAAAGGTTGGAAATTGCTCTAAAGTAACTTAAGGAAAGATTTACTTATCAGAAGCGGAATCCATGCAAGGAATGATCAAATGCTTATAATAATAATTTGCTTGGGAACCCAACTTGTCTGATCAAATCTGGTTATGTATGTATGTAGTCCATCTTGGTTGGACACAGCAAGAACCAGAAGACCATTAATGAGCAAAGAAACTTTCTAAAGTTTGCACAAAACCTACACGGAGACTTCTCTCTGCTGTTCCTGGTTCCTCTGGTTCTTGCCATGATGGTAGACTATACCCACAAGTGTCAGTGTGCCCACCTAGGATCCTCTGGTGCATTCTGTACATGGAGACTAGGGAGGCCTAAAATTACTGACAGGCTCAACAGGGTTCCTTTAAAGGAGAACTAAACCCTAAAAATGAATGTGGCTAAAGATGGCATATTTTATATAGTGAACTTATTGCACAAGGCTAAAGGTTCAGCTTGTCAATAGCAGCAATGATCCAGGCCTTCAAACTTGTCACAGGGGGTCACCATCTTGGAAAGTGTCTGTGACACTCACATGCTCAGTGGGCTCTGATTGGCTGTTGAGAAGCTAAGCTTAGGGCTCGTCACTAATTATCCAGCAGAAAATCAGCCTTATATTGTGACATTTCTATTCTATGTGTACTGTATATTGTGAGTGGGTCCCTAAGCTCAGTAAGTGACAGCAGCACAGAGCATGTGCAGTGAATCAGCAGAAAAGAAGATGGGGAGCTACTGGGGTATCTTTGGAGACACAGATCTTTACTGCTAAAGGGCTGTGGTTGCCTTGGGCTGATACAGAAGCCCAAAACATCATGTACAACATTTATACCTACTTCTTTAGGTAGGCTTTAGTTATTCTTTAAGGGGTTTTGTCCATATCCAGGGAAGCAGATGCGAATGGCATTAGTGATAACATTGGCCAGTGGTGTAACTAAAGATCAAGCAGACACCGTAGATGGTGGGGTCTGTTTCTCCTATAGTTGTCAGAAGACCCCCCTCCCCAGCCTCTCTCTCTCTGATGTGCACGGCAGGCTCTACCAAAGATATTTGTGCAGGGGGGCATGTTCTTGTTACGCCCTTAACATTAGCACACAATGTTAGTCCGTATATATGCTGACATTCACTAACGTTCTCCTCATTTAATGCAACTCACTGATCTTCAAATATAATTGTCCTTTCGGTCCCTTGTCATCTTGTTCACCCTTAAACCGCTATCCCATGGCAGCAAGAAATAAAATGTGAATTCTCCATTAATGCTCCATCTTTCCTCTCACATCAGTTTAACCAGAAACCACTTACCTCTTGGTCTCCTGCTGAATTCACTCTCATTACCGATCCCTGACTGCACATGTCTGATTTCCACACTACGCCCCACAGCTTAGCCAATGCCTTCAAATAGCCTGTCAGTACAATAATATTATAATAAGGAATGTATTTTGTATGAAGGAAATTGCTCAGGCCAGTTTTGCTTTTTTAAAGTAATTTGGTGTGTCATTAACTAGATTCTTTCCAGAATAAAAAGAAGAGTGGAGCGTGGCCAATCACGGAGATGACTTTGAAGTATATGCAATGCAAGGGGCTTTCATGCTGAGGATTTCTACAGGACTGGACAGCCTTCAGCAGAATATATAGAAATGTCTGCTTTCTGCCTTAGCAATATCCATATTAATATGGTAACATAGTCAGAAATGTCAGTTGGTTACCTAGCCTTGCCATAACAGCAGTTCAGTTGCCAATTTAGCCTCATTTGGAGGTGGAATTGTCCCTGACACAATAACAGTGATCAAATGGTTCCCCAGATCAGTTACCACTGCTTTATGGTCAATGACTCCTTTTTTAATGATTGTAATTGGCAATTTAAGCCACAGTCATCATTGCTGACACTCTATCCTAGGACAGGGCTTCCCAACCTTTTTTACCTGTGAGCAACATTCAAATGTAAAATGAGTTGGGGAGCAACATAAGCATGAGAAAAAAGTCCCTGAAGATGCCAAATAAGGGTTTTTATTGGCTATTTAGTAGTCCCTGTGTGGACTATTCTGCTTACAGGAGGCTCTGTTTGGCAGGACCCCTGTTTTTTATGCAATTAATAAACAAGGGAAAGTTGTGCTCACCACTATTTTTTAAAACCATTAGGCGGGGGTGCAATGAGGCTGTGACCACAAAATACATATAGACAAACACAAGAGTCCTCTGCACTCAACCCATTATTAATATATTTAAGACAGAGACATTTGTGCTACTGCTACTAAAAAATGCCTTACCCTTTAAACAAAACAGGGATTGTTTGTCCATATATTGCAATATATTTAAGCTGAACAACTACGTCAAAGTCATCCCATATCTGGCCAGTCCTATGCAATTAATACTTGCCCGCAATGAAAAAATAAGCACCTGCTTTGAGGCCACTGGGAGCAACATCCAAAGGGTTGGTGAGCACCATGTTGGAGCCACTGGTTAGGGATCACTGTCCTAATACATTGCATACATTTGGATTGGATTTGCAGAAGAATCATGGAAGAGCTTGACTAGACTGCACAGAACCCTGACCCCCAGCTTACTCAACACCTAGGATGAATTGCAACTTCAATGTTAGCCAGATCGGATAAGTGTCCAACCTCCAAATACGGATTGAATGGAATGCCACCATCAGTGGTCCAACATCTTGTGAAAAGCCTTCCCAACCCCAGAAGAGAAGAGGCACCAGAGGCTCCTGATCTCTTTCTTAACTGGAAAATGAGGTTCAATGTTGATAAATGCAGGTTATGCACTTTGGCAAAAATAATATAAATGCAAGTTATACACTAAATGGCAGTGTGTTGGGAGTTTCCTTAAATGAGAAGGATCTTGGGGTCTTTGTAGATAACACGTTGTCTAATTCTGGGCAGTGTCATTCTGTGGCTACTAAAGCAAATAAAGTTCTGTCTTGTATAAAAAAGGGCATTAACTCAAGGGATGAAACATAATTGTGTCTCTTTATAGGTCCCTGGTGAGGCCTCATCTGGTGTATGGGGGCAGTTTTGGACTCCAGTCCTTAAGAGGGATATAAAAAAGCTGGAGAGAGTGCAGAGACTAAGTGCAACTAAACTGGTTAGAGGGAGGGAAGAGTTAAATTATGAGGGGAGACTGAGAAGGTTGGGGTTGTTTTCTCTGGAAAAAAGGCGCTTGTGAGGGGACATGATTAGACTTTACAAGTACATTAGAGGACATTATAGACAAATAGCAGGGGACCTTTTTACCCATAAAGAGAATCACGTACCAGAGGCCCCTCCCCTTCAGACTAGAAGAAAAGAAGTTTAATTTAAAGGAACAGAGTAGGGGGTTCATCACAGTGAGGACAGTGAGGTTGGGGAATGCACTGCCGGGTGATGATTCAGTTAATGACTATAAGAGGGACTTGGATGATTTCTTGGACAGACATAATATCAAAGGCTATTGTGATACTAAGCTCTATAGTTAGTATGGGTATATAGAATTTAATTAAAAGTAGGGAGGGGTGTATGTATGGATGCTGGGTTTTCATTTGGAGGGGTTGAACTTGATGGACTTTGTCTTTTTTCAACCCAATTTAACTATGTAACTATGTAACTATGTTAAGCAGAGCAACATAAGAACATTTCTCTCTCTTCCATTTAAATGTATAGCTCTCTGACTGTGCAGTTAGAATATAATGTAATTATATTATCGGTCAATAAAAACTTAAATAGCTCTAAACTGAAAATCATCAAGTTTACATTAATTTTGGTTTACTTATCCTTTAATTAGTTCAGTTGCAGATTTCTACATTTTTCCATGATCTTCTGTATATTTTTGTACTTGAAAACCCCAACCCGTAGCCTATACTCAAGGTAAAAGCACAATTATATTATCAAACCTTGAATGCAATGTCCTCTTATATGAGCACTGAATGCCGCAATCAAATGTGAGGTCTAATATTATTCCGAAATCCTTGACAAGAGGGCCACCTTTCCCTCTATAATTACCTTGCTTGTTGCTATGGCATAGGTGCAGTTATTACACCTTTAACCTTTTACATTGCACATTCAGGGACCCACTTAATGAATTCTGTGAATTCTTTTTTTCTATTGAAGAGCAAATGTATGAGCGCAAGGTGCCGCAGGGAGCTAGTATGATTCCTTTAGAGTCTTTGTGGAATTTACTGATTTCCCATTGTCTGAATATGACTGAGAAGCAGCAGGTCTCAGGGCAAGAGACCACTGGGGACCATTAGTTAGTACATTCTGACCCTTGCCTCTATCGTTGTTATTGAATAGAACTTTCATAATCTCCCCCCTTTAGTTGTCAGACACTTGGAGTCCAATCACAGTCCATTCTTTAGCCTGATTTGTTTATTGATATTTGTGTATTGTTTAATAGGAAGCATAAAAGCTGCAACTGGTCTTTCTTCTTTTTTTATTCGGAAACCAAAATGGCACAAATCGCATTACAGTGATACTGATATAAAAAATTGTTCTTCAAAATATTCATGTACATTAAAAGTTACCTATAGCTCATGTTGATTGTTTTTCATTGCTAGGTCAGTGGCTGAAAGAAAGCCACTCACTGATTGGTTGCTATGGGTTACTGCCCAGGTGCAGTACCCCATAGGGCCCTTGTGTGGGGATATATATATATATATATATATATATATATATCTATATATAGATAGATAGATATATAAATATATATATATATATATATATATATACACACTGTATATATATATATATATATATATATATATATATATATATATATATATATATATATATATATATATATAGATTATATATAGATAGATATAGATAGATAGATGATATATAGATATCATCTATCCATCCACCCATACATCATCTATCTATCCGTGCAGCAAGCATGGAACACATAAACGGTTCTGTATAATAACTGCTGTCTGTGCCCCAGGCTTGCTGAGTCCACTTTGATCATCATATAGTGGATTAATTTGCTATTTTGCACTATTTTAATGTAATTTTCCCCATATTCCAACTTTGCACCCTCACTCAATCACCAATACATGGCATATGTGGAGACGGCAGTTGTTTATTAACAATGATACTTGAAATATCATATATGAGCAACTGTAACTTAAAGGAGAACTAAACCCCTTCCTAAAGAGAGTCACCATCTAATAGACCCCATTTATCCCCCTCCCCGCTTCCTCCCTGCATAGTTCACTATTTAAAAAATCATTGCAGAAAATCACACAGACCTTCCCATGCAGAGTAGCGCAACAGAACTCACGGGCGCCATATTTGGTATCTTCAGATCCTCTTCTTCCCTTAAGCTCCCCATAGACGATTCTTCTTGCCGAACGACCGATTTTAGGGAAGTCCGACCAATCCTTCGAAATTATCGTGCGGTTAGTGGGATTCGAACGATCGTACATCTTACGATTTTTCGGCCGACATCTGTCAGGAAATTGATTGCCCAGGTTAAAAAATCTTTGCCGGCCCCAGTGCAATGTATCTATGTTTGCAGGGCCAAGCAGGCAGCTCCCCTCATCTATGGCCAGTTTTAGGCTATTTACAGAGTATTCCGGCGCATGCGGAGTAGACGTGTATAGGAAACGGCTCCAACTGCGCATGCATGAAAAAGGCTGTCCTTTAGCGAATGTATCCGAAGATGGTGCCTGCGAGCTCCACTGCGCTACTCTACATAGGAAGGTCTGTGCGACTTTCTGCAACAATTTTTTAAATATCGGACTATGGAGGGAGGAAGCAGAGAGGGGGATGAATGGGGGTTATTAGATGGGGACTCTCTTTAGGAGGGGGGTTTAGTTCTCCTTTAATGTAATAGAAACGAGTTGTACAATATCAGACAGTAGTAAAACAATTCCATATCAACCTGGGCACAGGCCTGAAGCCTAATTCCTGTCTTCTATCCAAGTCTACATCCAAGGTTTCCCCCCAGGCCTACTCAGCTGACAATAAACTGCCCTTTCCAATTACCCCTAAAATTCAGAATCAAGCCTCCCCCCCACCCAGTGTTGGACTGGGGGCCCCCATCTCCATTCGCAAACTCTTCCAGTTGCTGGAAGCCTCATTCAAAAGGCCCAACAACACCCCACCCCTGCTCACGCTGCCTTCCATACCTTCTATTTTCTTCTTGGAGCATAAAATCGGGCCAACCAGGTTTTTTCCTGGTCTTCCTGGTGTCGGACTGGGCCAGCAGGACGCGGCAAAAAACCCCAGTGGGCCCCAGCCCTTGTGGGACCCACCGGTCCAGACCACCTCCAGCCTGCTCCACCACACCCACTCTGCCTGCTTGCTCTGCCCGCTCCACCCACTTGCCCTGCCTGCTCACTCATTCCATGAAGTAGATATGCAGGATTGGGCAGAGGGTGGTTTGCTGGGGAGGGAGGAATGCGACTGGAGAGGGGGGCCTTATGGGGAGTGTAGGGGCCCTGATGTGGCAGCCCGGGGGCCCTGACCCGCCAGTCCAACCCTAACCCGCCAACTGCAACAATAATTACCAGTTTTAATCACATAGAGAGGGAGGGATATGGGTTCGCCCACATGTAGAAGCCAACTGGTCAGGTGAACTGTTAAGTCAACCATAAGTGCGGAACCTGTGAAATGTCTAAAGGCCAATCAAATTGCACGGTTGGGGAGAAGGGCTCCTAGCATTGTCCTGCCTTTCTTCCCTACTCCTAGCCTATTTCCCTGCTACTCTGAGGGTCAAATTCACTAAGATGCAAAGTTGCGCCAGGCGCAACTTTGCCGCACTTCGCCAGGCGTAGTTTCGCCAGCGCTCCGCAAATTCACTAAAATCCGAAGTTGCGCACAGGGGTAGTGTAAGGTTGCGAAGTTGCGCTAGCGTTGATTCGCTATGTAAAGCGAAGTTATGCTAGCGAAGGCTAATTTGCATATGGCGCGAAATTCAAATTTCAATGGAGGAACACGTATCAGCGCTACAAATGCCTAGAAAACCTTCAAATCAGCAAATAAAAATTTTATTTTGCCCTACACATGTGCCCACTGTCTAGGTAAGTTGCCATGAGTCAGGAAATGTAGGGGGGAAGGAGGGGAGCCCCAAAAAAAATGTCGATCTTTTTCAGCCTATCACCCATCATGTAGAAAACACGCCAGCGTTTTTTGGGACTTAGTAAAAAATGTGACTTTTTTTTAAACAATCCCTATCTACTCTATTGCGCTTCACCAGGTCTGAGGTGGCGAAGGAAGTCTAGTGTAAAAGGTAGCGTTCAGTACACTGCGCAAGTTAGTGAATTTGCGTAGTTACGTCGCTAGCGAAAATTCGCCTGGCGTAAGGATGCGAAGTAACACTAGCGAAACCACGCCAGCGTTCGTTAGTGAATTTGCACAGTAATGAAAATGCCAAACGCTAGCGAATTAGTGAATTTGCGCCTGAGTTACTGGGCCCTTCTTCTGATATCATTAACTATTGGACACTTTATAATGATTTATAAATAGGTGACGTCAATGCCCCCCCCCGAGCAACCCCTTAAGCTCTACTAAATACTAAAGGATATGGGGATAAAATAAGCAGTGTATACTGTTGTTAAGGAGCAGATGATGCAGTCAACTAATATCTTTATTTGTAACACACTGTTTGTATTGACATCTATTTAACCAAAGCAATGAAGTGTAACCACCTCCACTCAGCAAAGTGCAAATTACAAAGCGCTCGCCTCGCAGGGATGAACCAACAAAGGTGGAGAGAAGTTCTTGACCGGGGCCCGGGGAGGAAGTTAGAGAGATGTTAAAACACTTGGAGAAATGAATTTGTCTCTGTTCAAATGAAGGGAGAGCACTTGCGTTGGCTGAAAACAAATGTACTTTAACTGGCTTCCCAGCATTAATATTTAAACTGCTCCTTTATCTCCGAGGCAAAACGACGGATAATTAAGTCTAAACGTCCGGGATGCGTTGACTAGAGCAGCTGAGAGGCCCACAGTCTCAACATTAATGGCCGATCAATCTTCTGAATTGCAGCGTCCATACAAAGCAGTCATTTACACTCAACCTACAAACCTGGCACTAAATAGGGGGAGAAATCGGAAATTCACTTCACCGGCTACAAAATATATATATGAATAAGTTTAAGAAATGCTGAACCTTGTGTAGAGAAGGTTTTTTTATGTCCACCACGTCCATATCAGCACAATAAGAGATCTACAGTTGGAATAAATGCTAATGCTGCGGCTGGCGCGGTTTCCTTGGGGGGGGGGAAGGGTTCATGTGCCAGATGCTTCAACTGGGCTTAGCTTTTCTATTTGCTATTTCAGTCAATATCGGATTTGATATGAAGTTTTGCCTCTCAGAATAAAATGATACGGGTCAGCTACGAAATATATTTATACACAGCTCAAGACCAGTAATATATTTTGTATATGTAACATTTCCTGGCAGAAATGCCCTATTAGGGTCCCAAGCTTGATAGCAGGGTCTCAGTACATCCAAGGATCCCAGTACATCCACCCCAGGTTCTAGATGGAGACCACAAAAGAAGAGCCTTGTCCCATGAACAGGAGCTAGTTACCATACCAGAGCATTAGTAGGAGAAGCAGGACTTCTGAGTAATGGGGGAGATTAGCCTGTTGAATCCCCTACAAATATTAATAGGAAAGAGATTTTGTATTTTGTCCACCACCAAAGCCAAAAAAGAAACTGAAGGGGCATGTTTATTAAAGTGGACCCCCAGCTTTCTATTCTCTTGTATAGACATTTTACTAGTGTATTGTCAAAAAAGGAAACCGGAGATTAGTGCTTGATAATAGGAATTGGGAAAATGTTTTTTTTAAAGTGGACCTGTCACCCAGACACAAAAATCTGTATAATAAAAGTCCTTTTCAAACTAAACATGAAATCCAATTTCTATTTTATATTAAAGCATTCATAGCTGTTGTAAACTCATTTAAAAATCTCAGCTGTCAATCAAATATTGTCTGCCACTCCTCTATGCCAGTGGCATAGAGGCGGGGCAGACAATTACTTTCACTTTCCATTCAGCACTTCCTACATGTCACTGCTCTCCCCACATTCCCCCTCTCTCTTCACCATTTAATTGTGTAACCAGGACATGGGGATGGACATCAGGTCCCTCATTCTGGTGCACAAACAAGATTCTGAGATGATACAAGTCTTGTCTTAAGAACAGTGTCCACAAAATGGCTGCTTGTTATAATTATGAATTCCCAGACTGAAGGAAACAAGATTCAAATAATTTATATAGTGTAATTAAAGTTCATTTTGCTTGACTAATGCGATGAAATAGGATTTTGAATCATTTTTTGGGTGACGGGTCCCCTTTAAGTGAAAAGAATGGACGCCAGGATTGAGGGTCTGAGGCCCACTAGCGTTGCCACCACAGGGGCCATCTCCACCCCACAATAAAGCCCCCCTACTTTTTGCGCCTGTCAGGTGGGGAGCAGGACTGGGTTGGCACGGCCCACTGAGTTTTTTTACTGGTGTCCAGCCCAGCCCAACCCTGATGGACACCCTCTGTGGTATGCAAAATGACAATACATTTTTTGTCCCAAGGAATTGGGGGAATTTTTTGCCCCAAGGAATTACACTAGTGGGGTTATGTAATTAAAGGCACTAAGTTTGCCCAGGGGCAGTAACCTATAGCAACCAATCAGCAGGCAGAATTTCCTGGTCACATGTTTAAAAGCAAACATCTTATTGGTTGCTACTGGTTACTGCTCCTGGACAAACCTAGTGCCTTTTATTACATGTGGAGGTAAGAGTCCTACCCAGTTGAGCTTCTACAACTACCCAACATTGAATCTGCTCAGTGGAGCACACAGCTGCTCGTACTAGTTTACTTTAAATATCTATCTGCTAGAGCATTCTATAAGAGAAGCTACTGTACCTGCCACTCTTTACCTCATTTGAGGGGCCCCTTATCCCCAACTTCACTATGGCTTGAGTTACCTTAGGGCTCAATCTTCTTACTGAGGCCTCCTACTCTCCAGCAACATACACCCTTTCCATAGAACAATGTGCTCCTTTTCCTTACTTCTTAGACTCGGGACTAGACTAGGGAACACAAATTGCAAATATTACCCCTTGCCTTGAGGGAACATCCATAGTGCTTATCCAGAAATCCATTATCCACGAAACTCTAAATTACGGAAAGGCCATCTCCCATAGACTTCATTATATCCAAATAATCCAAATGTTTAAATATGGTTTCCTTTTTCTCTGAACAGGTACGGGACCTTTTATCCAGAATGTTTGGGACCTTAGGACTTTCGAATAATGGATATTTTTGTAATTTCATATCTAAAGTCTGATAAAAAATCCTTTAAACATAAAACATTTTTTGCCAGGATTAGATCAGTATTAATTATATCTTAGTTTGGATCAAGCTACTGTTTTATTACTACAGAGAAAAAGTAAATAGTAAAAATTTGGAATATGGGGATAAAATGGAGTCTATGAGGGATGGTTTCCTGTACTTTGGAGCTTTCTGGATAATGGGTTTCCAGATAATGGATTCCATACCTGTACAAATAAAACAGTATCTTGTACTTAAACCCAAATAAATATAATTAATCCTTATTGGAGGCAAAACCAGCCTATTGTGTTTACTTAATGTTTACATGATTTTCTAGTAGACTGAAGGTATGGAGATCCAAATTACAGAAGGATCCATTATCCATAAAAACCTCAGGTCCCGAACGTTAGCAGGTTAACATTTTCTCTTAATATGATGAAAATTTATATTGGTATACAAAATATATTGATAAGAAAATAATGATGATTCTTTTTAAATTATACACAAAAATGTTTATACAATCTTACACTAGTGATAGTGAAAGTATGGGATCCGTTATCCAGAAACCCGTTATCCAGAAAGCCCAGAATTACAGAAAGGCCGTCTCCCATAGACTCCATCATAATCAAATAATCCAAATTTTTACAAATAAGTTCCTTTTTCTGTGTAATAATAAAACAGTAGGTTGTACTTGATCCCAACTAAGATATAATTAATCCTTATTGGAAGCAAAACCAGCCTATTGGGTTTATTTAATGTTTACATGATTTTCTAGTAGACTTAAGGTATGAAGATCCAAATAACGGAAATATGCATTATCCAGAAATCCCCAGGTCCTGAGCTTTCTGGATAATAGGTCCCATACCTGTATGTGGATTCCCCAGTGACTCTGAAGGCACTTTTATCAAACAGAATAAGATACTAGATCACAGTTGTTCTTGGAATAGGGATAATGGTAATCGTAGAAAGGGTTGGCCATCTTTAAGCTGTATTTTGTTTACCACGCAAGTGTTTTAATGAGTCCAAACATGTGAGATTAAAAATTGCCTTATTAAAAAAAAAAACCTTTTACAGTTTTCTTGCAATTTCTCTCGCCCCGCCGAGGCAGTGTCTGGGCTATGAAGAGGTTAGATTATGTAGGGTGGAAGAATTTGATGGCTGATGTTTTAGTCATTCCTGTCTGCCAGTTTACAATCCATGGCTGACAGAAAGGAGAGCGGTGAGTTGCTACAAGTCTGATCTGACGCAAGGAAATCAAAGACCTTTCAACTGGGGCCCGGCAAAAACCCCGGCCAATCGAAATGTTCTGATAAACCTAAGGAAAAGAAAATACTAGAACTGAAGGCAAAGAGAATTTTGATGCTACTCGGATCCCACAAACCTGACTGACAACATCCCACTTGCAGAGGAGACCTTAAAGACGGGATAAACTAAAAAAAAGCACAAAACCTGAACAACGAGATGAGACCTACTTGTAACCCACTTATGAACTTATTAGAGAGATCAGAAATAGCCATTTTATAATACTCATCTTATTGATTTGTTAAATTTAATTTCCTTTTCCTTTTTATCTTGGTGGACAAAATACAAACCGTGGTAAAATAAAATTGCAGCCTTGACCCAATTGCCTCCCAACACTTCTTTTATTCATTTATGAAGTTGCCTGGCCAGTCCGAGCTTGGTGGTTAGCTCTATGTTTCTATAAATGATGCACCAAGGGGAACTCTGATGAATATTGCATTGAAGCATTGTTGTTGACTTTTGTTGAGAAAGAAGAACATCATCAAGTCCAATTCAAAAAATCAAAAAAAAAAAATTTTCCGCTTGTACTTGATCTATTAATAATAGAAATATTACTACCCCACTATCTATGGGAGTAAATAATAATAGTACAGTACATACATTTTAATTGGGCCTCTTATATGTGTATATTTGTATTTTGGAAGAGGAGATTGCATAACTTGTAGTGTGATGATGCTTATTTACCTTGGGCCAGTAGAGATGAAGAAACTGGAAGTCTACAAAAACTTTATAAGGAATGTTTTTATTCACAGCCCCATTTTCTGATAAGCTTTACATCTTTGCTGTTGGTCACTCAGCCTTGGCTATAACACAGCAGTAGCGTAAGGCATCACAGAGACATGATACCACCCTGAAGCTCACCTTCCTGGAACTGTTCTTCCACAGGGGACTTTTTGCCTTTGGTTGTCCAGCCCATTTAGCTGTTAGATGTTCTGCTGGCAACTGTTAGAACCTTAGAAGAACCTTGCTATCCCCAAACTTGTCATTGTAGCTCTATATTAATATTGGGGCTGATTCCACTTTACTTCTCATTGAAGACCAAGCACCTTGGCCAGCTCATCTAGGCCTGTCTCTTACCTACAAAGGTGAGCTCAACAGAATCTGCCTTACAAGCTGCTGTATTGAAGTGCTGTTGTGATGTAGGTTTTCTTAGACCCTTGGCATCATGAAGGTTCTCCTGCACATCAGATAAATCAACAACAACTCTCCAGCTTTCTTCTCTTTCTTGGGAATCACTCTTCCACCCTCTACTAGAACCTATCCTAGGGAGCCTGGGTACAACAAGGCCCACTAAAGTCGCTCTGCCCTACAGGAACCTGTACTTCTAGTGATAAGTTGGGGAGCAAGGACCCTGTGAATGAGGTTTAGCCAGTGACAGGGAAATTCATTTCATAACACTCTCTAGGAGAGTATGATAGAGAGGTTCAGTAGTATGAACAAACTGTGCTCCTACAAGGATAGTAGTAGGAAATAGTTTCCCCCTAGGCTCTGAGCTTTTCTACAGTGAAGGAACTGCAGCTGGCATCCAGACTACATTTGGGCATTCCATACTCGAGGTGTACCTTCAACTACCCTACTTCCACATGGTGCCACATTGTGCTGTCTCTGCCTAACTGTCCTGGCATGTAAACATCTGCAATACCTTTACTCTGTGGATCTGTGAGTATTAACCCTGTGGATCATTTGTCTCTGACAAGTAAACCTGTTCTGTTGTTTGCAGCAAGAACCTCCTGGCGTCCTAGTCTTATAGGACCTATTCTTGTAGTAGTTGTAGTTCCACTACACCCATCCTTCATAACTACATCTCAGTGAAGGCCCCTCCTGTCATGTTATAGTTCAATTTAACCCATGCTCTATTGATATAGCTGGACATTAACCTTTTAGACTCCAAATAGCCCAAATTAGCATTACAATTACATTAGACTTTGTTATAAATCCCTCTAAAATTTCCTACTGCTTTAAAATAGCAACATTCTCATTGCTCACCCACAGAAGCATGTTTGTTATAACCCCTTCTAACAAGTATCCAGTTATGGATCAACTGCTGGAAATCATCTCACCCTGCATCATACCAAACATATTTCTCAAAGCTGAATGCAGGAACGTTCCTTTACATGTGTTTGTTCCATCAGGTCCTTCAGGTTTGATGGAAGTAAAGGTCTATGCTGTGTGAGTAACATTCAGAGATGTGTCCACTTTTATTCCCTACTTATCTGGTTTCAACAGGTCTATGGTATCAGAGTTTAAGGCAAAACATAGTCAAGGCCACAGGAAGGGGTGAGGACTAGAAGGACTCTAGTAGACAGGCAGGCAGGAGATCAGTAGCAGGAGGTCAAGTATAGGGAAGGGGTCAGGCAGCAGAAATAAAGAGGAAGGCAGCTGGAGGATTGATGGAACAGGTCAGGGATGGAGAAGAAACAAGGAAAGATGGAATCAACTAGATAAAAGAAAACTTGATCTAAGAAACAACAAAATATATATATATATATATATATATATATATATATATATATATATATATATATATATATATATATATATATATATATATATATAGCAAAATGATCAAAAAAACCGCACAACCAGGACTTTCATAAGTGTTGAAAAAACAAAAATTACTTTATTTTCGACGTTTCGGCTCCTAACTTAAGCCGTCTTCAGGAGGTGAAAACTGCACACACAACACATATATTTAAATGCTAAAATGGCGCCAACCATGAAGTGATGACGTCATCACACCACTGTGTTTTCAGTGGTGATCGTGAACACAAAGTGTATAGCCCCCTAGTGGGTAGGTTCTAGAAAATGGTGTTCTAGTGTCTATAAGTGGGATTTAAAAACATTATATATATATATATATATATATATATATATATATATTTGATCCTTATTTAACCCAAACTATAGGTAGAGGTCTGACGAAGTCAGATGAAAAAGTGTTAATATTGTTTAAGAAAAAAGAAACCCCACCAAATAGATAGTTACTATATCTATACCAAGTAAACTCAAACCATAAATTGCAAAACCAAAATAATTAATGATAATAATAATTCATTCATAAAGGTGCTGACTAATAAATTAGGTACAGTGCTAGTGCAAATAAATAAGGTGAAATCAATCAGACTTTCGCCAAAAAGACTTTCGCCTTTACAAAGCTTCTAAGCGAAACGCGCGTTGGCGTCCTCTTGAAAATGTATCTCCTTAAGATAACAATTCTGATTCTGAAGCAATATTTCCATTAGGAGAACATACTGGATATTCTTGATGGGGGCAGGAATTTTGGTCTAAATCCTTTGCTTTACCACCTCTTCTATCTTCCTTCCATTCTAAGGGGCCGTGAGTTTGTGGCTTTTTAGGGCTATTTAGCCTCTTTTAACTGTTAGGGCAATTTAAATTACAAGGCCACAGCTCCGGTTACCCTGTCCTGCCTTGACTTTGTGGTGTCCCAGGCCTTAGAAACAAAATAGGCAGTTTTTGGGACAACTCCACCCTCTATATTTTTCAAATTTCTTTTAATCTTATTCTTGGAATATGACCGAATAACCTTTTAACCCATATTGAATTTTTGGCCATTTTTTACCAATTCCTTTTTAACCATTTAATTAATTACCAAGTCTCATTTTTTAGC
Source organism: Xenopus petersii (assembly GCA_038501925.1). Lineage (NCBI taxonomy): Eukaryota > Metazoa > Chordata > Amphibia > Anura > Pipidae > Xenopus > Xenopus petersii. Next base: position 5,925,455 of record CM076673.1, on the reverse strand, counting down.
CTATTTATTGCACAGCACTTTATTGGTGTAATTTATTGCAATATCAATTTGCCAAATCTATCTTGATTAATCACACTTTATATATTAATTAATGAATGAATTTATCTATTGAGGGGTGTTTTTGGAATCTATTGGTGGGGTAATACACCCTTTGGATTCAGGAATAATCAACTTTTTTTTATCAGTCCTCGGACTGATTGATTTCACCTTATTTATTTGCACTAGCACTTTACCTAATTTATTAGTCAGAACCTTTATGAATGAATTATTATTATCATTAATTATTTTGGTTTTGCAATTTATGGTTTGAGTTTACTTGGTATAGATATAGTAACTATCTATTTGGTGGGGTTTCTTTTTTCTTAAACAATAAGAAAACTTGATCTACAATGGGCAGAACATTAATGTCTGGCCAGGCAAGAAGAGCTGCTGCACCATGGTACCTGGGAATTCGATTGGCACCATTTAAGTTTTGTGCCTATTGAATTCCCATTTGTTCAAACAAGATGGTGGTACAGTATGTGACATTTCCCAACTATAGTATTGCTCCTTCCAGTTGTCATTGTATACATCCACCACCTTGTATGTCCCATGATTGAGTCTATGCACTGTCTAGTGAGAAGTCAAGAAATTTTCTTTGTTATCTGACAACGGCCTTGGCCAGATATCAGTCTGGCTCGGTGGAAATTCTTAATGCCACATCAGTTCATAGACTGACCATGAATGATTATGTTTTTGATACAGCATTGAAAATTTGCAGCAGCCCAATTCCCTAAACAGGTAAGAGAATCAGGTGAAGATCTGCTTGTTAAATGACTTGGCCAAACAGGCAAATCTCTACGTGTTTGACCAGCTTTAGTCATAGCAATCTGGTGTTATTTCAGCCTTTCTTTTTCCTCTTCTCACCATCTCAAGACTGATAGTTTTAATTTTGTACTTGTGTTTTTCCTTGTGTTTGAGAAGCTCTTCATCTCACAGTGCATAGAATCAGAGCTCTCAGGTTAGCTGGTGAGAGATACAGTACACTAAAGAATGAATGGCTGTTTTATTGCTGCAATTACAATGTACTTTATTGACTGTTCGATCTCATGTTCAATGAACTCCATCCAGAGTCTGTTATTTTTATTTGAAAATATGGTGATTCTTGCGTCACTGCCTGGAGCAAACGATTATTATTCTCTGGTGCCAGATCTGCTAAAGGAATCTGTTTCCCACTAAAGGGCAGGAGAGGAACAGCTCTAGTATCATAACACTGGCATCACATATTTTTTCAGGTAGTTTAGAAAATGGTATCACCCAAATCTCCCCCTAACTGGCCTTCAGACTGGGCCCTCTTAGCTCATAACAAGGTTACAGATATATAGAAACATTGGGGTGTCACCCTGCTATAGTTCCAGGGGTACCCAGGGTACAAACACTCACCCCAAATCTCCCCCTAACTGACCTTCAGACTGGGCCCCCTTAGCTCATAACAAGGTTACAGATATATAGAAACATTGGGGTGTCACCCTGCTATAGTTCCAGGGGTACCCAGGGTACAAACACTCACCCCAAATCTCCCCCTAACTGACCTTCAGACTGGGCCCCCTTAGCTCATAACAAGGTTACAGATATATAGAAACATTGGGGTAACAGTCACCCTGCTATAGTTCCAGGGGTACCCAGGGTACAAATAAGCTCTCACCCCAAATCTCTCCCTAACTGACCTTCAGACTGGGCCCCCTTAGCTCATAACAAGGTTACAGATATATAGAAACATTGGGGTGTCACCCTGCTATAGTTCCAGGGGTACCCAGGGTACAAATAAACACTCACCCCAAATCTCCCCCTAACTGACCTTCAGACTGGGCCCCCTTAGCTCATAACAAGGTTACAGATATATAGAAACATTGGGGTGTCACCCTGCTATAGTTCCAGGGGTACCCAGGGTACAAATAAGCATTCATCCCAAATCTCCCCCTAACTGACCTTCAGACTGGGCCCCCTTAGCTCATAACAAGGTTACAGATATATAGAAACATTGGAGTAACAGTCACCCTGTTATAGTTCCAGGGGTACCCAGGGCACCCCAAATATCACCAAAACTACCCATTACGATGGTCCTTTTAATGTTATTTTGCTTATTTTCATGATTTACTTCCCTGGTCTTACTGTCACTCAACCTCTATTAATTCAGTAATACTGAACTTAATTAACATTTTGACTTTGTTTCTTTTGAGGCCTTATAAAAAATATATAAAATATATGAGACAGACAAAAGGTCTGTAATGTTGCTATTGTGTGTGTGTTCCAAAATAAAAGTTATTTAAGGTCAATTTCGCCCATAACTTGGGATTTCTTCATTTATTTTTGACAAGGATGATCTAATTATAGAGAAGCTTGTGGCATATGTTAGATTAGGATTCCATCCAAGCCTTCCCATTTAAATAGAAACCTCTTAGCGATAACATTACCCAAAGAGCGACTGAGATTTTCTTTCACTTGCGGAAATAAAATGTTTTGAGGCTTAGGGGGGTCACCTTGTATATAAGTTTCAGTGACCTCCCATTGTATCTGCCCTGTTATATAACTGAAGCTGAGAAGACAAAACACACGTACATAAGTGTAAGCTCTTATTATTATAGTAATGAAATATATTTTTATTATTATAAACTACTTTCGCTTCCATGTTTTTAGATAAAACAACGTTTTAGTATGATGTAGAGAGTGACATTCTGAGACCATTTGCAATTGGGTTTATTGGCTGTTGAATTATTTAGCTTTTTAGTCAGCAGTTCTTCAGTTTGCAATTCCAGCAAGTTGGTTGCTAGGGTCTATATTACGCTAGTAACCATGCATTGATATGAGAGTAGAATATGAATAGGAGAGGTCTGAATAGAAACACAATGACAAATTGTCCCAGAATATCCCTCTATACATCACACATACGGGCACATTTACTAAAGGTCGAATATCGAGGGTTAATTAATATTAGGTCGAAGTAGCCTATTCGATGGTCGAAGTACCCAAAAAAAACCTTCGAAATTCAAAGATTTTTACTTTGAATCCTTCACTCGAGCTTAGTAAATATGCCCCTAAAAGTTCATTTAAAGGTGAACAAAATGGGCACTAAACTGCACCTCTGTAAATCGCACACAAGATGCTTGGCGCATTATTTGGGTGCACCCACTGGACACTGCACTATGGGCAATTATATAGAGTTTTGATCTTGTCTTTGCAAATGAGACCAATAGCATCACTTTCCCTCCCTACTTCTGATTTCAGTATAAGAAGCACATTGTGGAGTGCAGAGTCATTGAAATAGAGATATAATACATGAGTGATACTCAGAGTTCCCTGTATAACTCAGCCTGTAGCCTTGTGCCTTTATATGGTCACAGAACAACCCCTCAGTGACTTCTAATATCCTTATCATTTACAGTAGGGGGTACATTATCCCTTATAATACATGAGTGATACTCAGAGTTCCCTGTATAACTCAGCCTGTAGCCTTGTGCCTTTATATGGTCACAGAACAACCCCTCAGTGACTTCTAATATCCTTATCATTTACAGTAGGGGGTACATTATCCCTTATAATACACGAGTGATACTCAGAGTTCCCTGTATAACTCAGCCTGCAGCCTTGTGCCTTTATATGGTCACAGAACAACCCCTCAGTGACTTCTAATATCCTTATCATTTACAGTAGGGGGTACATTATCCCTTATAATACATGAGTGATACTCAGAGTTCCCTGTATAACTCAGCCTGTAGCCTTGTGCCTTTATATGGTCACAGAACAACCCCTCAGTGACTTCTAATATCCTTATCATTTACAGTAGGGGGTACATTATCCCTTATAATACATGAGTGATACTCAGAGTTCCCTGTATAACTCAGCCTGTAGCCTTGTGCCTTTATATGGTCACAGAACAACCCCTCAGTGACTTCTAATATCCTTATCATTTACAGTAGGGGGTACATTATCCCTTATAATACACGAGTGATACTCAGAGTTCCCTGTATAACTCAGCCTGCAGCCTTGTGCCTTTATATGGTCACAGAACAACCCCTCAGTGACTTCTAATATCCTTATCATTTACAGTAGGGGGTACATTATCCCTTATAATACACGAGTGATACTCAGAGTTCCCTGTATAACTCAGCCTGTAGCCTTGTGCCTTTATATGGTCACAGAACAACCCCTCAGTGACTTCTAATATCCTTATCATTTACAGTAGGGGGTACATTATCCCTTATAATACATGAGTGATACTCAGAGTTCCCTGTATTACTCAGCCTGCAGCCTTGTGCCTTTATATGGTCACAGAACAACCCCTCAGTGACTTCTAATATCCTTATCATTTACAGTAGGGGGTACATTATCCCTTATAATACATGAGTGATACTCAGAGTTCCCTGTATAACTCAGCCTGTAGCCTTGTGCCTTTATATGGTCACAGAACAACCCCTCAGTGACTTCTAATATCCTTATCATTTACAGTAGGGGGTACATTATCCCTTATAATACATGAGTGATACTCAGAGTTCCCTGTATAACTCAGCCTGTAGCCTTGTGCCTTTATATGGTCACAGAACAACCCCTCAGTGACTTCTAATATCCTTATCATTTACAGTAGGGGGTACATTATCCCTTATAATACATGAGTGATACTCAGAGTTCCCTGTATAACTCAGCCTGCAGCCTTGTGCATTTATATGGTCACAGAACAACCCCTCAGTGACTTCTAATATCCTTATCATTTACAGTAGGGGGTACATTATCCCTTATAATACATGAGTGATACTCAGAGTTCCCTGTATAACTCAGCCTGCAGCCTTGTGCCTTTATATGGTCACAGAACAACCCCTCAGTCACTTCTAATATCCTTATCATTTACAGTAGGGGGTACATTATCCCTTATAATACATGAGTGATACTCAGAGTTCCCTGTATAACTCAGCCTGCAGCCTTGTGCCTTTATATGGTCACAGAACAACCCCTCAGTGACTTCTAATATCCTTATCATTTACAGTAGGGGGTACATTATCCCTTATAATACATGAGTGATACTCAGAGTTCCCTGTATAACTCAGCCTGTAGCCTTGTGCCTTTATATGGTCACAGAACAACCCCTCAGTGACTTCTAATATCCTTATCATTTACAGTAGGGGGTACATTATCCCTTATAATACATGAGTGATACTCAGAGTTCCCTGTATAACTCAGCCTGCAGCCTTGTGCCTTTATATGGTCACAGAACAACCCCTCAGTGACTTCTAATATCCTTATCATTTACAGTAGGGGGTACATTATCCCTTATAATACATGAGTGATACTCAGAGTTCCCTGTATAACTCAGCCTGTAGCCTTGTGCCTTTATATGGTCACAGAACAACCCCTCAGTGACTTCTAATATCCTTATCATTTACAGTAGGGGGTACATTATCCCTTATAATACATGAGTGATACTCAGAGTTCCCTGTATAACTCAGCCTGCAGCCTTGTGCATTTATATGGTCACAGAACAACCCCTCAGTGACTTCTAATATCCTTATCATTTACAGTAGGGGGTACATTATCCCTTATAATACATGAGTGATACTCAGAGTTCCCTGTATAACTCAGCCTGCAGCCTTGTGCCTTTATATGGTCACAGAACAACCCCTCAGTCACTTCTAATATCCTTATCATTTACAGTAGGGGGTACATTATCCCTTATAATACATGAGTGATACTCAGAGTTCCCTGTATAACTCAGCCTGCAGCCTTGTGCCTTTATATGGTCACAGAACAACCCTTCAGTGACTTCTAATATCCTTATCATTTACAGTAGGGGGTACATTATCCCTTATAATACATGAGTGATACTCAGAGTTCCCTGTATAACTCAGCCTGTAGCCTTGTGCCTTTATATGGTCACAGAACAACCCCTCAGTGACTTCTAATATCCTTATCATTTACAGTAGGGGGTACATTATCCCTTATAATACATGAGTGATACTCAGAGTTCCCTGTATAACTCAGCCTGTAGACTTGTGCCTTTATATGGTCACAGAACAACCCCTCAGTGACTTCTAATATCCTTATCATTTACAGTAGGGGGTACATTATCCCTTATAATACATGAGTGATACTCAGAGTTCCCTGTATAACTCAGCCTGTAGCCTTGTGCCTTTATATGGTCACAGAACAACCCCTCAGTGACTTCTAATATCCTTATCATTTACAGTAGGGGGTACAATTTTTTCTCACCCCAAATGCATTCAATTCAATGGGCATTTTTTTTTTTCTTAAAGGAAAACTATACACCCAAAATGAATACTTGAGCAACAGATAGTTTATATCAAATTAAGTGGCATATTAAAATAATCTTATCAAACTGAAATATATATTTAAGTAAACATTGCCCTTTTACATCTCTTGCCTTGAACCACCATTTCATGATGGCTGTGTGCTGCCTCAGAGATCACCTGACCAGAAATACTGCAGCTCTACCTGTAACAGGAAGAGATCACCTGACCAGAAAAACTGCAGCTCTAACTGTAACAGAAGAGATCACCTGACCAGAAATACTGCCGCTCTAACTGTAACAGAAGAGATCACCTGACCAGAAATACTGCAACTCTAACTGTAACAGGAAGAGATCACCTGACCAGAAAAACTGCAGCTCTAACTGTAACAGGAAGAGATCACCTGACCAGAAATACTGCAGCTCTAACTGTAACAGGAAGAGATCAGCTGACCAGAAATACTGCAGCTCTAACTGTAACATGAAGAGATCACCTGACCAGAAATACTGCAGCTCTAACTGTAACAGGAAGAGATCACCTGACCAGAAATACTGCAGCTCTAACTGTAACAGGAAGAGATCACCTGACCAGAAATACTGCAGCTCTAACTGTAACAGGAAGAGATCACCTGACCAGAAATACTGCAGCTCTAACTGTAACAGGAAGGGTTGAAGCAAAAGACATAATGCTGTATGTTAATCGGCTCATGTGACCTAAGAAGTATGGTTTGTTTGTGTGCACAGTGAATCGTACATTCCCAGGGGGCGGTCCTTATTTTTTAAAATGGAAATTTTCTATTTATGATTACCCAATGGCACATACTACTAGAAAAGTATATTAATATGAAAATGGTTTATTTACATGAAGCAGGGTTTTACACATGAGCTGTTTTATGCAATATCTTTTTATAGAGACCTACATTGTTTGAGGGGTATAGTTTTCCTTTAAGGCAACTTTTTTGTCTCTGCAACTTTTTTGTTGCGGCACAATATTCCGCTGAAAATTTTTGCTGCAGTTTCCACAAAAAAAATTGCAGGTGGGGAATTTCGCAGTGAATCCATGTCTGGCGAATAAATTCGCTTTTCACTGCTCTTTACTCCACTTGTTAGCATTACCAGCCAATGGGCTCCAGGGACCACCAGAAAACCTTAGACTAGGGGCCCACTCCCCAAACTATTTCTCCTCTTCCTCTCCTCACTCAACCTTTATTTTCCAAGTCTCTTTTCTTTCTATTCAATAATCTATGATTCAATTTATTTAGCCTCTTTGTTCCCATACAGGAGTAGGTAATGACAATGAAACAGGCCAAATAGAATAGAAGCAGGAGGGCCCACTGGGAGTTTTCCTGGTAGTCCGGTGGGCCAGTCCAACACTGAGCCCCAGTGCAGATGTACCAACCCTAATTATCTTTATTATTATCATTTGGAGACCTCAACACCCTTGTCATTTCAGACTTTAAAGGGAATAATTTCGATATTCACATTTCAGCTTTACGTTGTCCCAGACACAATGTGTTTTATCAGCAGGAACAATGGAGTGCTACGCGAGACGCCAATGTAAAGCAACATCATTGATTTTATGCTTGTGCCAATGTCACCCACTGACCATAAATAAATGACACTGATAACTCCAATCTATGAAAAGCTAAAGAAACATGTCATTGATAAATTCATATTCACATGTGATGAAATGTAATAACCCCTGTCCTGATACTGAAGATGATAATGGGGAAGTCAACTTTGTTTTGAAGAAGGGTTTTTCCATCAGTTCCTATAAATATTCAGTAATGTATACGGACATCAGTTATTCTGGGCAGCCGACTATATGTAGTGACTTGATAGAGTAGGGCTGCCATGTTGCTCCATCTGACTCATTAGAGTCTGACCTGCTGGAGTCATCCTGATCCATAACAGAAAGGAAAGAGAAATGTGCTAGTCCTGTCCCGATCCATTACAGGGAATATGAGCCACTGCTTGGGGAGAATATACCATAGCGCTCAGCAACTTTCTATTTGTTTATGTTTTAAAGCTACAGTACAGTAAAGGGCTATCCCTTTTGATAACCCATGTTTCCCTGCTGCTAATATATACACCAACAAGATGATTAATGGCACCGTGGGGTGAAACTATGGCAGCATAGGTATTCCCTGTACTAAGCACAATTCAGCAGGAACAGTCCCCTAAGTTTGCTCATAGTCTGTACAGAGAGATCCCATAAAACTATGGCAGCATAGGTATTCCCTGTACTAAGCACAATTCAGCAGGAACAGTCCCTAAGTTTGCTCATAGTCTGTACAGAGAGATCCCATAAAACTATGGCAGCATAGGTATTCCCTATACTAAGCACAATTCAGCAGGAACAGCCCCTAAGTTTGCTCATAGTCTGGATAGAGAGATCCCATAAAACTATGGCAGCATAGGTATTCCCTGTACTAAGCACAATTCAGCAGGAACAGTCCCTAAGTTTGCTCATAGTCTGTACAGAGAGATCCCATAAAACTATGGCAGCATAGGTATTCCCTGTACTAAGCACAATTCAGCAGGAACAGTCCCCTAAGTTTGCTCATAGTCTGTACAGAGAGAGATCCCATAAAACTATGGCAGCATAGGTATTCCCTGTACTAAGCACAATTCAGCAAGAACAGCCCCTAAGTTTGGATTTCACCTGGGTGCAGTCTCAGCTATAAAGCCTTTGCAGACTCTCCACTCCAGTTACAATGGGCATTCTTTCAGTAGTGCTGGGGCTGTCTGTCTGTCTGTCTGTCTCCCAGCACACTGTCCATTTAGACTGAAGTGTTTTTGTATTCGGTGCCTCCCTAAGGGTAGAACGTAATGAGCGTTTTTCATCAGATCCGATGCGTTGAGAGGAAATGGATGCAACAAAAATAAGGAAAGTTATAGAAATGTCTCAGACACGATGCGACTGTCGGATGAGGACACAACGTGCAGCGTTGCATTTTATTTGTGATTTCATGTTAATTGATGGGTTAAACACTGGAGTGAAGGGCAGGGGACTGAGCAACGTACAAGAAGATGCCACTGGTCTGAATGGAAAGAGAAACCCTACAATTAATAATCGGGTTGTTGGGTCACTGATCATCAGAGAGTGGAGAAGCCACATGCTGAGTTTTATTGTTTGAAGAAACAGCAATTTTCTTAATTATCATTTTATTTCAGAAGCAGCGTTTTGTAAAAATCACTATAGCACATTTAGAACACACAAGAAAAATCTGTACATGGACTTTCTATGGTTCAAGACAAACACAGATTTGTGTTGCAACACCTTGAATATTAAAGGGTTACTGTCATGGGAAAAATGTTTTTTTTTCAAAACACATCAGTTAATAGTGCTGCCCCAGCAGAATTCTGCGCTGAAATACATTTCTCAAAAGAACAAACAGATTTTGTTATATTTAATTTTGAAATCTGACATGGGTAGATTGCCACCTGCCCGGTATTTTACCGGCCTAGCCGGTAAAAATTAAGCTTCATCCCAATGTTATTGATAGGGGAAATGCCTAAAAATATAGGAAGGCTGGTATTTTTTTGAAGAAAAGGTGGCAACCCTAGACCTGATGGGGCTAGACATATTGTCAGTTTCCCAGCTGCCCCAAGTCATGTGCTCTGATATACTTCAGTCACTCTTTACTCCCCCCCCCCCCAGCAGTCTAACAACAGAACAATGGGAAGGTAACCAGATAGCAGCTTCCTAACACAAGATGTTGTGAGGAGGTGATGAGATTAAGCTTGTGGAGAGAGTGGTTTTCCAAGGTCCCAGGGGGTCTGGGAGGGACCGTTTGAACAGCAAAAGCAAGGTTTCAGCCTTTTAATTTGTTTGGACTTTTATTCAGTTTTTCCTCCCCAAAGTGGCAGCACGAGGAAGAAAGAAACCCAATGAGCGCAGAGCATTGCAGGAGAAAATCAAGGCTATTTCTGCTGCTGGGAGGAAAGGTAATGGAGGAAAGGGAATGAGGTACCTGCGGCCATCTTGGATGAGGGGAAAAAGTGCCAAACACCTGAAAGAAATCCCTGGTGAATGTTCTGGTTCTGTTGCTTCGGAGTGTGACTCCCCTGCACGGTCAGTCTGTGTGGAGATGGTCTGTGTTCCCCCTGAGACGATAAACTCTGCAGAGTCACAGCGAGACCCCCCTGGGAAAGAACCTGCACAGAACTCCCCTGGGGTCACAGACTCCTTGGAGGAGAGACAGAGCAGCAGCAATGCAGGAGGCAGTGGCTGTACCTGGAAATGCCATGGGGAACCCAGGAGGATGCTGGGAGGAAGGTCAAGCAGCAGCAGGAGGAGTAAGTCCCATGTGCTGGTCAGTCAGAGGAGAATCCAAGATGGCGCCGGTGTGTGCAAATCTGGCAGTGAGTGAGGCAGAGAAGGCTCTGGAGAGAAGGAGCAGTGCTGGGGCCACTATGGAGCAGGTGATACATTTCCCTCATATTCCCTCTGCTGCTAATGGGCCCCCTCTGTGTAAGAACTGACTGTAACAAACTGGGCCTGTATCCCCCAATGAAACTGTGTTTGTCTCTGGTGCAATAAAGGCAGCCATGTGAGTTATGGAGACTCTGCAGTGCAGGAAAGTGGAGCTGGAAGCTGCCATACTGACTGACATCAGTGTAATGTCCCAGGCTGAGGGATAAGTGAGGGCCCAATCCATCAGAAGGGCCACACTACTGAACAAGAAATCACACAGACTATGAGTTTCATCAAACCCTGGGAAGATTTCTATACAAACGAGCCCCAGTGTCAGGAGATGGAGGGCCCCAGTGTCAGGAGATGGAGGGCCCCAGTGGCAGGAGATGGAGGGCCCCAGTGTCAGGAGATGGAGGGTCCCAGTGTAAGGAGATGGAGGGCCCCAGGGAGTTGCCTTGTGAGACTGTGCAGCACTTACTGACTAATTTAAAGGACTTTATGCCTGTGAGTGAGCAGCAAAATCCTGATCCTGTGCAGAATGCTATGGACATTAGCCCCACAGACAGTGAGACTGGGGAGAAAGTGGTGAGGATGGAGGGGGGCGGCAAGTGGAGTGTGTCAGTGCTGTGACGGGGGGTACAAGTGATAATGGGGGGTAACTGTAAGGTGCTGGGTGAGCACATGGTGACAGGGGGGGCAAATGCTCAAGACTGGGACACAGGAAAGGGCAGGATAGCAGAAGTCAGCACTCAGTAATGGAAACTTTTGCAGTTGGGGTGCACGTCTCAGGTAGCCACTTCCACCTCAATATACAGTATTCCCAGATAGACAGCACCACACATCCAGTCAAATTCCTTAAAAAGCCTTTATTGAAGAATTGGCTTTAGCAAGACAGAAATACAGCGACGTTTCAGGCCGACATCAGCCTTTCCTCAAGCTTGAGGAAAGGCTGATGTCGGCCTGAAACGTCGCTGCATTTCTGTCTTGCTAAAGCCAATTCTTCAATAAAGGCTTTTTAAGGAATTTGACTGGATGTGTGGTGCTGTCTATCTGGGAACACAGGAAAGGGCCCCAGAACCACTGAACCCCCAATATCTGGGAGAGGAGGAGACTGTTTGCCAGGCAGACTCAGAGGAATGAGGATTTTGAGGGACAGGAGTTGAAGAGAAGGAATGTAATGAGGATCAAGTGGGAGGGAGAGAAGGAGAAAGCCCATGGGGGGAGGTTTGTAGCCAACAATCCAATAAAACTGTCTATAGGCTTTACCCCCAGTCATATCTTTGCCTCTATCTCTGTCTTTGAGGTGGAGTTTGACATCAGCTTTAAACTGTACCAAGACCTGGAGACATTCTGGGTTCTGTATGAGCAGAAGGAGGGGTTGCTGAGAAACATGTTAAGTTGGCCATAGATGCAAAGATCCGATTGTTCGAAACATCGAACGTTCGCACTTCCCCATCTCCCGACCTGCCACTAACCATTCAGATCAAATAAAGTAGTAAAAGAACAGATGAGCCGATGTTCTTTCCTGATCGTATGAAAGTTATGTCCGACCAAAGCTGGTGAGTCTCCCTCTGAAAATCGTACGATCGGCGATACACGCAGAGATATTATCGGCAGCTGACAGAAATCTTTTAACCCGTCCCATCGACCAAACGACCGATCTCCATGGGAGGAAAAATGTCGGGACTCGCCACACACGGATTCGAAAATCATACGAATCGAGAGTAAGAAGTTACCGAGGAGTTTCATGACCATATAAAAACGCGAGGCCGAAGGTCATGAAACTCTGAGGTAACTTCTAATATCCTCATATTTTGCGACTGCGGTACTTTATTTATTATAATACACAAGTTTCAGTGAGTCATGTGACAGAAATGACATCAGAACTCACCGTTTATAAGGATATAATTTACAAGATATTTATGGCTTTTGTGTAATATATATATATATATAATATATGTGTGTGTGTGTTTGTGAGTGCCTATTCTGTGCGTTGTATTTCAATAAGTGTGAGTGTGTCGACATGAGTTTGCATATCCATATATACTAATAGAGGGCATTTAGGGCATGTCTGTGTGCGTGTGTAATTGTGTGTCTGTGTGTAATATATTGTGAGTATGGTGTGTATTTGCTATGTGTGTCTCATTGTATGCCTAGAAATATTGTTTATCCATGTGTATTATATAAACTAGGGGAATAGTTATAGTTAGTGGTGCATTTCATCAATATCACACGACAACCCTGCCAGACACACGTTTCTCTGCCTTGCTACCCACACAACATTTAGGTGCCCGCTCTGCCCATCTCCTGCTTCCCTGCTGCACAATGCCAGCCCTCCTGCAGCCCTGACTGTGTGACTGAGCAACAACACATGTGCTGACTGACAGAACAGAGAGATGCCTGTATGTGTCCTGTGCTGATCTGGGGGTGCTCTCCACTCCCAAGGATGCATGTGTGGCTGCTGTGCCTTTAAGAGAGAGACCCCCCAGGACTGGGTGCTGTGCCAGGGAGCAGGGACCCTCACTACTCTTGTTGTAGGAGAGAGACAGGGGAAGGCAGAGACAGGGGAAGGAATACTGAGCTAATAACATCCTACACTCTCTCTGGCTGCACTGGGGAAGCAGCAGCAACATCAGCATCATTCTCTGGATTGCATTGGATTTAACTCCTGCCCCCCCCCCCAGGATACAACTGCACCCCCAGCCTCTCCACTCAATACACCACCAATATTCTGGGGGACCCCCCTGAATACCCAGGCAGCACCCCCACTAATTCCACAGCCACATTCCACAGGGGACCCCACTTGTGTCTAATACACAAGTCAGGGTATAAATGGGGGGCCACTCTTGTGTTTTACCCATGGATACCCCCAGCAGCTGGTGACAGCCCCCCAGGAGAAGCCCCTAAACTTGGCAGCAGGGGGGAAGGGGCAGAATCTGGGGCTGAAGTTTTGCAGCTGTGAGAGGGGAAGAGGTTGGCTGCGATCAAACTTCGGCTGATTCCGTCGGATTTGTCGGCTCCGAGGAACTCCGAGCGAAGAGGAATGTGTAGAACCCGCGGAACCAGCTGAGAGCGTCACACACCTGCGGGGACATTGGAGTTAGAACCTCAGCCGCTCCCACACTGTCCTCTGCCACCCGCGGAATTGTCGCCATGAGATCGCTCCGAGTCATCGCTTGCGTCTTGCTGCTGCTGGTCTGCGGTAAGTCGCTGCAACTGTCATGAGAATCACCGGCACTGCGTATTGGGCAGTTTGTGCCAAGGGAAGTTACTGTTGGCAAAACTGGCAGTGGCTATTGTGGGTATAAAGTGGTTTATCGGATTGGGGGCACATGTGACATATAAAAGTCTGCTGCTTGCAATTGGCTTGTGTGTGTGTCGGTGCTGTATAGTGACACTGGCATCAAACTTGCACTCAGCTCCCTGCTAATTCCTTAAATATTTATATACAGTCAATGATACATCTGATTGTCTTCAGGCTGAATACAGACACGTGCTGGCTACTGACTGCCATTCTCCTGCTATTATATTGCCACTGGCTACTGAGTGTGCCTATAGTCTGCTGCTATACTGCTGCTATACTGGCACATACTGCTGCTATACTGGCACATACTGCTGCTATACTGGCACATACTGCTGCTATACTGGTGCTATATTGCTCATACCGGTGCTATACTGGCACATACTGCTGCTATACTGGTGCTATACTGGCACATACTGCTGCTATACTGGTGCTATATTGCTCATACTGGTGCTATACTGGCACATACTGCTGCTATACTGGTGCTATACTGGCACATATTGCTGCTATACTGGTGCTATACTGGCACATACTGCTGCTATACTGGTGTTATACTGGTGCTATACTGGCACATACTGCTGCTATAATGGTGCTATACTGGCACATACTGCTGCTATACTGGTGCTATACTGGCACATACTGCTGCTATACTGGTGCTATATTGCTCATACTGGTGCTATACTGGCACATTGCTGCTATACTGGTGCTATACTGGCACATACTGCTGCTATACTGGTGCTATACTGGTGCTATACTGGCATATACTGACACACTGTAGCACATACTGGTGCTATACTGGCACCTACTGCTGCTATACTGGCACATACTGCTGCTATACTGGTGCTATATTGCTCATACTGGTGCTATACTGGCACATACTGCTGCTATACTGGCACATACTACCGCTATACTGGTGCTATACTAGTGCTATACTGGCACATACTGCTGCTATACTGGTGCTATACTGGCACACTGTGGCACATACTGGTGCTATACTAGCACATACTGGTGCTATACTGGCACATACTGGTGCTATACTGGCACATACTGGTGTTATACTGGCACACTGTGGCACATACTGGTATTATACTGGCACACTGTACAGTCGTGTGGTACACTGGCATTCAGCAGGAGAGGAGTAATTACATACAGACATAAACTGGCATCATACTGGCACAGCTGTAGGGTTGGCAAGCAGATGGGGAGTTTATTTGGGGGGTAGACTCAGAGTTAAGGAATATTCTGGCTGGGGAATGACTGAGAGTGTTACGGCACAGAAGTGCTGGCAAAGAGTGGGTTAAATTGTACCTGCACAGAACACAGAATGGCATTAATAGTGTCGGTACATGTGGCATGTGTGTAATTCAGACGACTGGGCAAGATCTGGATAGAGTTGGCACACGGAGATAAAGGTGATGATATCTGGGCAGCAGGGAAACATTCAGATACAGTTGACATTGTGCAGGGGGGCTACTTACATAGTTCAGATAAAGCTGACAGTGTGACTTTTGGGGGTGAGTGGGGTTAATGTTGATACATTATTGGGGGCTCCTGGGGAAGGTTAAAGTATTGGCTACAGGACTTTGGGACAGGTCAGGGGGCTGGAAGAGTGTGGGGTGTAGGCTGTATCCTGAGCTGATGCTGCTGTGTGCCAGGTGCCCCTTCTAACTGCCCCTGTGTAGGACTGACAGTTGGGGAGTAGTTGGGCAGCGCCAGTTCTCTGATTTATTTATGTCCCAAACAATTCAGTGAAGTGGATGAACATGGGACAGAAAGAGATTGTGTGCAGGTTGGGAATGTATTGAATTTATTGTATTTCCCCATCCAGACAGTGTCCCCCCATATCACCATAGATCTGCTTTGCTAATGCTGAACCCCAATGGAACGAGGGGCAGCCATGTGTCTAACATCGCAGTGGGTAATAAAGTGACACTGAATATACAGTATAAAAATATATATAATGCTGTTTCCCTCTTTGCACCAGTTTGTCTCCTGTACCCCCCCAAATGCTGCACCCTCAGTTTAATTCCCAGTGCGGCCTGACTGCTTTGTACCAAGGCTGTGTAATAATAATAATAACAATAATGTCTAATTCTAATAGAAATACTGGTTCCAAGGCAAGCATGGCTGCTCTCTGGCTTACCCCAGGGCTTTAACTCCCTCATTGCTTCCCCTTTAATCTCTAAACAGTGACAAAGTGCTACCTTCTGCCATTTATCAGATGGAAATCCTAATCTCTCTCTTTCCCCTTCCCAGTCTCATTGATCCCCCTTCTGCTCCAATCTCTCATTGTGCTCACCCTTCTCCCATTTCAGCCCCCCTGTGGCAGTTATTGGTGTCAGATACATCATGTGTAGCACTAATGCTTCTCTTTCATCTGTGCTGTTCCTCCTGCCCCAAATTCTCCCTCTTCCCTTCTGCTCTATGGAGGGAACAGCTGGTGGATAGTAAGGCAAGTTTTATATGTCACATACAGTACTCTCAGGGGCACACTGTCACCCAAACTCACAGACATTGGGCACATTTGTGGCACACTTTGTGCACTGAAATCTCTGCAACCCCCAATGCATTCGCTGCCATAGAAAATACTACAACTCCCTGCAGCCTTCCTCATATGGCTCAAGACATTTAATTTGTAGTTAATTTGCAGCACCCCATGCACAGCCTCCTTAATAAAGGTGCCTTATTTTAAAGGGGAAGGTATGATATGGTCATCTTTATGTTTAACTCTTTCTCTGTCTGTTATCTCTCAAGCCAGCCTCCCCCCGCCTGCATAATGATATTTTTTTCCAGCCAATGAAATTATTAAGCACCTATTGCACTGCAACCTTCTCCCTCAGAAAAAGAACCCCGTTATTACTAATAAATTAATTAAAGGTGTATTTGGAGACCAAAGGGGAAGTAGCCACAGGTGGGTTTGCCGTTTGGGGGATAATGAAGTTAGTTGTATTTTTAAAGCAAATGTTCCTTTATATTCTTATAAAGGGAAAATCCTAGGGGGGCTTGGAGTGTTGAGGGGGGCGCCAGCCATTTCTCATTTTTGTTTCCCTTTTCTGTTATCTCCTTTATTGTGTCCTCCCTTCCTTTATCTGATTGCTTCTTTTATCCTCCATAGTGTCTTTCTCCTTATTTGCCTTTTTTATTCCCCTCCCCCCACTCCATGTATGACATCACTTCTAACGTTGTTCCCCCCCTTCTGCATTTAAGACCACTTCTCCATTGGTTCATCCAAAATCCAGTACAGGTATGGAATCCTCTATCCTCTATCCTCTTATCTAGAAAGCTCTAAATTACGGGAGGGCCGTAATGACTGTAAAACTGTGGGTACTTCGTCCAAACTAAGATATAATTAATCCTTATTGGAGACAAAACAATCTAATTGGGTTTAATTAGGGTATGACTATAAAAGTCTAATTGTAGACTCAAGGTATGGAGATCCAAAATATGGAAAGACCCCTTATCCGGAGAACCCCTGGACCCGAGCTTTTTGGATAATACTCCTGATACCTGTACCCAGTTCTTTCTCTCTCACATTTGCCCTTTACCTCCACTATTTCTCATTTCCCATTTCTTCCCAATTATGTCCTCCTGTCTGTTTCCTAATAATTTCTCCTACCAGCTACCCAAAAAGCATCCTACAGTAAATACTATTGTACAAGGCCCTGATGTTCCTGAAGAACAAATTGTTCTTGTAGAATTGTCTGCTATGTCAGAGGTGGCCACACAGAAACCCTACTACTAGAAGGTCCTCGAGTGCTCATTGGGTTTCTCATGGGAACACTGGTACTAGAAGGCCCTTGAGTGCTAATTCTGTTTCTCGTGGAGACACTGTGATTGGACAAGAGTTCCTGGTACTAGAAGGCCCTTGAGTGCTCATTGAGTTTCTTATGGGGACCTTGTGATTGGACAAGAGTTCCTGGTTCTCGAAGGCCTTTGAGTCCCAATTGGCTTTCTCATGGGGACACTGTGATTGGACATAAGTTCCAGATACTAGAAGGCCATTGAGTGCTCATTGGGTTTCTCATAGGGATGCTGTAATTGGACAAGAACCTCCTGCAGTAGGCTAGGGTAACTGATTGGAAGGACTAGAGTTTTGTTGCTTTTTGTTCTCACCATTAGTATAAGTTCCACCATAAGTTCCAGGTACTAAAAGGCCATTGAGTGCTCATTGGGTTTCTCATGTGGACACTGTAATTGGACAAGAGTGCCTGGTACTAGAAGACCATTGAGTGCTCATTTGGTTTCTCATGGGGACACTGTAATTGGACAAGAGTTATTGGTACTATAAGGCCCTTGAGTGCTAATTGGGTTGCTCATGGGGATACTGTGATTGGAAAATATTTCCTGGTATTAGAAGGCCCTTGAGTGCTCACGACTGGCACCCAATACCAGAACAAGTGCCAAGCACCCTGGTCTCGGCTCGGCTTCACCAGTAGTGTGACCACCGTTGGGCTTCGGGAGGAGTCCTCAGCTTACTTGGGTGCCACCTGGACTTAACGAGAGGTGCAAGGCGAGATGTTCTGGCTGGCAAAGGGGCACGGCTGTTAGCAGAGTCTTTTGGGCCGAAGGTCACGGTACAAATGGAGCAGGCAAGAGAATCGTCAGACAGGCAGGGTCGAGGCAGGCAGATATCAAGAATCCTCAGGCAGGCAAGGGTCAAACCAGGTTGTCAATCAAGGGGTTAAGCAGGAAGAGTTGTCTTAGGCAGGCAAGGGTCAGGTTACAGAATGCAGAATAGTCAGTAACAGGCTGGGTCAAACACGGGTAATCAAACAGACTAGATACAGAACAGATCAGACGCACAAGGCTCAGGAACCACTAGAAACAAATTCTATCATGGGCATCTGTCTGCAGTCAGAATGGGCCTTTTATAGAGGACAGGATTCACGCCAGCGCGTTTGCGCCTATAAACAATGTGCAGGCGCGCGCACCCTAAGGCAGGCAAGATGGCGCCGGAAGAGGACCACGTGGCGGGCGTCCCCGCTGATGGCGGCACAGAGGGGGGGTCCCCGCTGCCCCACTAGACCACTAGGGCAGGTAGGTTTTCTTACATTGGGTTTCTCATGGGGACACTGTAATTGGACAAGAACCTCCTGCAGTAGGCTGGGGTAACTGATTGGAAGGACTAGAGTTTTGTTGCTTTTTGTTCTCACCATTAGAACTTCTGGTATCTTTGTCAGTCCAACTCTTGGGAGTTGGGTAAATCTGTTCTACTGACATGGCTTAATTGCAGGGTAGGGGGTGTTGAATCATTTGCTGAGGGCCTCCAGAATTAAGGTGACAATACAATGGTCCATGGTCCAAACGGACTTATGTCAGAACTCAAGTGTCTACGCTACTCTTCACTCCCTCAACTGCTTATGCACCCACCAACATGGACATGGCTCACCAGTAGATAACCTTTTCAGCCAGGACAAATTATTTGTCAATACTCATTCCCAACCTGGCAAACAAGTAACAGGTAGTTTATAGGAAGGGTTCCTCCATTCCCAGGTATACTGTATTTCTCTTCACATACAAACAGATCAATGACCTTTGAGTGGGCGGAGTCTATCCTCTGAGAACATAAGGACGGGCAGAGGAAATGAGTGCACTAAAACAGGTCATTGGTGCCTTTGGCAAAACAAACATAAGAAGTCTCTGCCACATCTGCTGATTCCTATTCCATTCAGTCTGTGCAAATTTCTGGCAGATAAACATTTAGAAAGCAGCCTCCCCCCCCCCTCTTGTGAGTGTAGAACAGGAATATGGCCTTGTAGGAACTTCCTAACCATTTAACGGCAATTAAGACACCCCTAAAATCTCTCTCTTCACTCTTTCCTACTGGCAGAATTCACATGGTGTCTGCTGTTAATGCTCCATAAAAACAGTCATAGAGCAGATTAATTCTTCTGCCAAACAGGAGATTTTTTTTTAATAAAGAAAGTATTTATTTCGGCCTCATTACAGCGGCTTATCCAACAGTTGCTTAGTAAGAGGCGCTGGCAATAGACTGCTCCACTCATGCTGTTCCCTGGTTACGTAAATGGGGCCCAGAGATCCATTATTCCTCTGTTTATTTCAAGTCTAATATTGATCTTGTGCCACTGGTACATCCGATTGAGCACATTCCTGCCTTATATAATGGGATCCTGCAATCACATGGAATTCCTCTAAAGTAACGCTGGCACGTGGCAACACCTTCAGCCTATTACATTGGCATTATACAGTTTCACCCCCCTCCCCCCAATGATTTTTATTTCCGTTCTCTTTTCATTTCCCTAAATAGGGATTGGTAAAACTAGATAGGTACCTAATATATAGAGACAAGAGGAAAGTGTTGGAAGGGTTACTGTCTGCTCTCTCTCATTTCCCTACAGAAATAGGGATTGGTAGCACTAGATAGGTACCTAATATATAGAGACAAGAGGAAAGTGTTGGAAGGGTTACTGTCTGCTCTCTCTCATTTCCCTACAGAAATAGGGATTGGTAACACTAGATAGGTACCTAATATATAGAGACAAGAGGAAAGTGTTGGAAGGGTTACTGTCTGCTCTCTCTCATTTCCCTACAGAAATAGGGATTGGTAGCACTAGATAGGTACCTAATATATAGAGACAAGAGGAAAGTGTTGGAAGGGTTACTGTCTGCTCTCTCTCATTTCCCTACAGAAATAGGGATTGGTAGCACTAGATAGGTACCTAATATATAGAGACAAGATGTTGGAAGGGTTACTGTCTGCTCTCTCTCATTTCCCTACAGAAATAGGGATTGGTAACACTAGATAGGTACCTAATATATAGAGACAAGAGGAAAGTGTTGGAAGGGTTACTGCCTGCTCATGCTGTCATGATAGCTAGGTAACAGCCTGTGCCCATACTTTAGGAAAAGGAACAGCTAGAAATCCCAGCAAACCTCTGCAATCTGTAGTTCTGTTGCAGGACAAGCTGTAAATGTTACTTATCCCTGTCATAAGTTGATTTGCTGCTGTAGTGTATTTTTTTCCCCCTCCAAGCCTTTACACGTCATGGGCTCAATCAATCAGAACAAGGCTTGGCTTTGTAGCCTTAACATCTGGACCCTCATGAAATTTTCAATGGAGCATAAGATGACCTTTGGCCCGGCCCCTACCATATGCTGGGGAATAAGTGATTTTAGCATTGGGCAGTCTGACCACCCTGAAGCCTTCAGGTGTCAGCTGACTTCATCCAACTTTTTTCCCTGTGTGTGTGTGTGTGTGTGTGTACATATATATATATATAATTTTTTTTTTTTAATATTTCTACGGATTGAGATAAAAAAAACTAAAACATTTTTTTTTTAATTCTACTTTCTTACTTTGATGCATTTTGGAGAACTGAAAATTGGGAGACTGGTGTGTGTTTGTTGGGCACAGATTTAATCCTGCATGAAGCCACATCTCTGGCTGATAATATGAATGATGGATGCCACCGGCTCGGGCTGTGAATACTAAGCAAAGCTTTTAAACATTCATGAGCAAAACAGATATTCTGACTGTAGAGATGTCCAGAGTTCAATGTAAGTACTTGTAAGAAGAGCATGAATAATGGATCGGGCGGCTAATCAGCGAGCCCTCGCTTTGGTGTTTCCTTCTCTATCTCACAAGCCTAATGTAGCAAATAAATAAGGGACCCGAAGCCCAGAGACAACTGGGATCATATTCATCTTCTCTAAGGGCTATAGGAGGATGTAATCAGGTCTAGTAACCCATAGCAACCAATCTCAGTAACACATGGGTGTTCTTCTTGTGAGTTTGATTTCACAAGTAGCTTGAAAATACAGCAAAGTGGTACAGGTACGGGATCCGTTATCTGGAAACCTATTATCCAGAAAGTTCCAAATTACAGAAAGGCCGTCTCCCATAGACTCCATTAAATAAATGAATCCAATATGAATAGGAGATATCTGAATAGAAAGATGAGTAATACAAAGTAACAATACATTTGTAGCCTTACAGAGCATTTGTTTTTTTTAGATGGGGTCAGTGACCCCCATTTGAAAGCAGGGAAGAGTCAGAAGAAGAAGGCAAATCATTAAAAAATGATAAAATAGAAAAAAATTAAGACCTGTTGAAAGTTGCTTATAATTAGCCATTCTATAACATACTAAAGGTTAACTTAAAGGTGAACTACCTCTTTAAATCTCACCAGGCCTGGATTTGTGGGAAGGCCCAGATTCTAGGAGCAGCATGCTACCCAGAATTTTTTCGGAAGTATTGGGATGCACAGGGTATTTGACAACTCTTTAAATCTCCTGTGCTCCTAATCCCCAGTGCTTGGATGGATACCTACACATGCATACCTCCCAACTGTCCCGTTTTTGTCCTGATTTTGACTACTCAACCTCAGTCCCGGATTGTTACTGAAATGTCCCGACTTTCTCTTTGATCCCCAGCACTGAACAGAGAGTCCAGATTATGTGGCAGCTTCACTTTTGTGACTTTTGTAACAATTTAAGCAAAGAAGCAATTGTAACAAGTTAAGATAAGCAAAGAAGCAATTATAATAATTTCAGATAAGCAAAGAAGCAATTATAATAATTTCAGATAAGCAAAGAAGCAATTGTAACAATTTAAAGGGATCCTGTCATGGGAAAACATGTTTTTTTCAAAACACATCAAAACACATCAGTTAATAGTGCTGCTCCAGCAGAATTCTGCACTGAAATCCATTTCTCAAAAGAGCAAACAGATTTTTTTTTAAATTCAATTTTGAAATCTGACATGAGGCTAGACATTTTGTCAATTTCCCAGCTGCCCCAGGTCATGTGACTTGTGCCTGCACTTTAGGAGAGAAATGCTTTCTGGCAGGCTGCTGTTTTTCCTTATCAATGTAATTGAAGTCTCAGTGAGACATGGGTTTTTACTATTGAGTGTTGTTCTTAGATCTACCAGGCAGCTGTTAGGGAGCTGCTATCTGGTTACCTTCCCATTGTTCTTTTATTTGGCTGCTGGGGGGAAAGGGAGGGGGTTGATATCACTCCAACTTGCAGTACAGCAGTAAAGAGTGATTGAAGTTTATCAGAGCATAAGTCACATGACTTGGGGCAGCTGGGAAACTGACAATATGTCTAGCCCCATGTCAGATTTCAAAATTAAATATTAAAAAAATCTGTTTGCTCTTTTGAGAAATGGATTTCAGTGCAGAATTCTGCTGGAGCAGCACTATTAATTCATTTTGAAAAAAAAAATTTTCCCATGACAGTAATACAAGCAAAGAAGCAATTGTCCCTCTTTCTATTTCCAAAATGTTGGAAGGTAAGCACATGCTCATGTTCAAAACGGTGGAGGTGGGGGTGCGAGGAACAGTTGCAGGACCCTTTGGTCTAGAGGTGCCCAAATCATACATCCGGCCTGGAGAAATCTCCATGTATTCTCCTCTGTGTGTCAGATCCCATGTCCTGATTGGCTGGTGCATTTTCCTCTGACCTGTAAGTGTTCACAGTCTCTCCAACAGAGGACAGGCCACTTCATTGATGCCCTACAGAGCAGAAAGCACAAGCGCATGGAGAATCTAGCTCCTCCCCACTCTATAAAATAACCTTCTTTTATTAAACATTTATGATTAAGTAGCAACTGTACCTCCATTAGAAACGTCTTGCAGTGTGATAGGCGGATCATCAGAAGCAGTCGAATTAATGGCCTCCATACAGTGGAAAGCTCTGTCGACCAATACAAACCTTCCTCACTTACATAGCGACTGTCTTTATTTCTGACTTTAATAATATAACAATCAATTTTCTGGGCCACTGCCTGCAATTTATCCATAACAGCGGCCAAAGGAAATATTTCAAAACATTTTTTTTTGCTAATTTTGCGCTTTTTGCAGATCTCCGGTTCCAGATTTGCTCACAAATAATTTAAGCGCTTCCTTAAATCCCAGTGGAATGGTTGTTTGGAAGTTTGCCCTTCAAACACTTAACCCTGCGTGTGCCGGCTGCGCCGGTTCTGCCTGGGGGGGAGGGGAGACTGTGGCCTCATTCTACATGCAAAGGGAATCAGAATAAATAAACACATTACTCTTTATTTGCAGGAGCACAAACCAATGTGCAGCTATCTAGGGATTCTGAATATAACTTCTGGGATATGCCTATACAATTTATTCATGTGTTGGATTTTCTATTTTCTTGATACACAGCCCTTATATTGTGGGAAGTATTCCTTCCCTGCAAATTATTTATAGAAAAAAATGAATGTGGCTTGTCATGTTTTATTAAATGCAATGGGGTACTCTTTAAATAGCAGTGAAGGCACTCTGAGTATCACTCATGTATTGTAAGGGATAATGTACCCCCTACTGTAAATGATAAGGATATTAGAAGTCACTGAGGGGTTGTTCTGTGACCATATAAAGGCACAAGGCTGCAGGCTGAGTTATACAGGGAACTCTGAGTATCACTCATGTATTATAAGGGATAATGTACCCCCTACTGTAAATGATAAGGATATTAGAAGTCACTGAGGGGTTGTTCTGTGACCATATAAAGGCACAAGGCTGCAGGCTGAGTTATACAGGGAACTCTGAGTATCACTCATGTATTATAAGGGATAATGTACCCCCTACTGTAAATGATAAGGATATTCAAAGTCACTGAGGGGTTGTTCTGTGACCATATAAAGGCAAAAGGCTGCAGGCTGAGTTATACAGGGGACTCTGAGTATCACTCATGTATTATAAGGGATAATGTACCCCCTACTGTAAATGATAAGGATATTTGAAGTCACTGAGGGGTTGTTCTGTGACCATATAAAGGCACAAGGCTGCAGGCTGAGTTATACAGGGAACTCTGAGTATCACTCATGTATTATAAGGGATAATGTACCCCCTACTGTAAATAAGGATATTAGAAGTCACTGAGGAGTTCTGTGACCCTATAAAGGCAGAAAGATCCGTATATTACACTGTCTATCAAGGATTCTGTTCGCTTGGTCTGATTAAGTTATATGTCACATGATGTATCAGATTAGAGTTAATTAAAATGCTGGACAGCTCTCGGTTGCCTCCCATGACTGCAATAAGAAGCACCGTGAGTAGCCCTCGGCCAGTAATTATCTCCTGTATACACATGGATGCACAATTTGTGTACGAGTAATGACAACAGGACATTATCTACTCATAATAACATTGTAGATGGTGGAAAACAACATGCTCAGTATTTGCTTTTTGCCATCACTCATTTGAAATGTATGATTCTTAATCAATGTGAAGCTGGTGTGAGAGATGTACATATTTTCAGTTCAACAATAGTTGGAGTTCTACACACTTGGACATCCCCACCCATGAGGAGCATCCATAGCAGTGCTGGGGTTAACACTGTCTAGTGTTGAGTCCAAGTCATGGCTCAGACCAAGGGGATTCAAGACCAATTCTGAAACATGACTAATTGTCTTGGTTTATACAACACAATGACAAAAGCACAAGACTATTGGCAGCAAGGGGTATAGGTTATTGGGAGGGTATTACTGATCTCATTGCAATTCAGGAAAGAACAGCCCAACAAGCTAATGTTATTCTCTCGACTGCCTTACATCCAGAATTAATATATTGACCTTATTTTCCAAGCTGAGTCCTGACTTTTTATCTTCTAATACAATTTCCTATCTCTGTTACTTCTCCTCCAAACACCGACTAACCTTGAAGCTAGAACTCATTGGCCTCTTTTCCCAATGACTGGAAAATGTCAGAGTCAATTAGGTTTTTGGATTACTTTCACGTTAGGATCAAATGCTTTGCACATCTTTGCTGAAGATAAGAAAACAAGGCAAAAGATCTTCTTCAACTAAACGGCTACTTGGGATCAGAAAACTGCTGGGGAGATTTATTCTGCGGCTACTGTTGTTGTAGATTGCACGTTCCATAAAAACAGGTTAATGTAATGTATTGAGAATACTGTATATTTGGGGAATACCAGGTAGAACAAGAAATGATGCCATGGTATCATACTCACATGGCTATGAGATGCCAATAATTCCCATGGAGAAAGCCATCGTCATTTGGTACCTGGTAGGATTGTGCAGTATATTTTTTAGTTTGCAGCCATGAATGGTCATCTCAACCAGAGCTTGGTCAAGTAATGATTAGGGATGTAGCGAACGTCGGAAAAAAAGTTCGCGAACATATTCGCGAACTTGCGCAAAATTGCGAGCGGTTCGCGAACGGTTCGCGAACCCCATAGACTTCAATGGGAAGGCGAACTTTAACATCTACAAAAGACATTTCTGGCCAGAAAAATGATTTTAAAGTTGTTTAAAGGGTGCAACGACCTGGACAGTGGCATGCCAGAGGGGGATCAAGGGCAAAAATGTATCTGAAAAATCTGCCTGTGTGTGCTTGGAAGAGATAGTGTAGGGCGAGAGCTGTTAGTGATTTCAGGGACAGATGATAGTAAGTTTGCTGGCTAGTAATCTGCGTGATACTGCTCTGTATTGGAGGGACAGAAGTCTGCAGGGATTTGAGGGACATTTTAGCTTAGGTAGCTTTGCTGGCTAGTAATCTACTGTTCTCTTTAAACAACTGCCATACGTTGACCTTGTAGGCATTGTTTGCCCAGTTTTTTTGGACGCAGCCACTGAAGCACAGTTGCCAGAAAAAATATGCCATATAAATGCTGAAAATAGTCATTTTTCGCCATACGTTATTCAACCAACTGCTATCTAGCTGTGTGCCCGTGTTCACATTCTGTCTAAATATCCATAATATTACCGTCTCCAGAAAAAACACCGGAGTGACTTTTTTTCAAGCAGCATTCTTATATTTTACGTAATCCGTATCCACCGCTGTGTATACGTTGACCTTGTAGGCATTATTTGCCCTGTAGGCATTTTTTGCCCAGTGTGTTATTCAACCAACTGCTATCTAGCTGTGTGACCGTGTTCACATTCTGTCTAAATATCCATAATATTACCGTCTCCAGAAAAAACACCGGAGTGACTTTTTTTCAAGCAGCATTCTTATATTTTACGTAATCCGTATCCACCGCTGTGTATACGTTGACCTTGTAGGCATTATTTGCACAGTGTTTTCTTCAAACCGCCATCTAGCTGTGTGAGCTTGTTCACATTTTGTCTAAATATTGATAATATTATCGTCTCTAGAAAAACCACTTGAGTTACTTTTTTTCAAGCAGCATTCATATATTTTACGTAATCCGTATCCACCGCTGTAGTAGTGTATACGTTGATCTTGTAGGCATTATTTGCACACTGTTTTCTTCAAACTGCCATCTAGCTGTGTGTATTATCGTTTCCAGAAAAACCAACTGAGTTTTTGTTGTTGTTGTTTTTTTAAAAATAATGCCAGGCAAAGGCAGGCCGCCACGCAGAGGCCGTGCTAGGGGCCGTGCTGCTATGCAATCCTGTGGCCCTAGCAAATTGCCCAGTTTTAAAAAGCCAATGACCCTGAACTCCCAAAATGCTGAAGAGGTAGTTGACTGGCTTACACAGCACACCCCATCCTCTACCGTTTCTAACTTTACCACAACATCCTCCTCATCCTCCACTGCTATGGCCACCCCACGTAACACTTCCTCCACCACCGGTGCCCCATCTTCACTGGAGTCAGAGGAGTTATTTTCCCATGAGTTTCTTGAACTGAGTAATGCGCAACCATTATTGGCAGAAGAAGATGAAGGAGATGAGGACGTTACACCAGATTTAATTCTGGCAGAGAACACGACAGAGATGGACATAATGATGAGTGATGAGGAGGAGGAGGAGGTCCCCGCTGCTGCTTCCTTCTGTGATGTGTCAGAAGAAATTGATGCATCTGAGGAGAATGATGATGAGGAGATTGATGTTTTGTGGGTGCCTAGTAGAAGAGAGCAAGAGGAGGGTAGTTCAGATGGAGAGACGGAGAGTCAGAGAGGCAGTAGGAGAATAAGACTTAGAAGAAGCAGGGAGGCCAGCCCGCAGGGATCAGTAGGGCAACAACATGTATCGGCACCTGTGTTCAGCCGGCCAACGCACCCGCCATTGCCGCCAATGCCGCCAACTTCTACTGTTACCGCCAGATCGCAGACTTCCAAAAAGTCAGCAGTGTGGCATTTTTTTAATGTGTGTGCCTCTGACAAAAGCATTGTAATTTGCAATGAGTGCAGTCAGAAACTGAGCCTTGGTAAGCCCAACAGCCACATAGGTACAACTTCTATGCGAAGGCACATGAGCGGCAAGCACAAAGCACTTTGGGAGCAACACCTCAAAGGCAACAGGCAAACTAAAAGTCACACTCCTTCTGGTCCAGCATCTTACTGCTCTACCTCTGCTCTCCTTGACCCATCTGAACCACCCTCCACTCCGCCTTCCACCTTGACCACCTGTTCCCATTCCCAGTCATCTGCCACCAGCCAAGTTTCTGTGAAGGCCATGTTTGAGCGTAAGAAGCCAATGTCTGACTGTCACCCCCTTGCCCGGCGTCTGACAGCTGGCTTGTCTGCACTCTTAGCCCGCCAGCTTTTACCATACCAGCTGGTGGACTCTGAGGCCTTCCGCAAATTTGTAGCAATTGGGACACCGCAGTGGAAGGTACCCAGCCGCAATTTTTTTTCTAAAAAGGGAATACCACACCTGTACCAACATGTGCAGAGCCAAGTTACCGCATCTCTGTCACTTAGTGTTGGGCCAAAGGTCCATATGACTACTGACGCATGGTCCTCCAAGCATGGTCAGGGCAGGTATGTCACCTACACTGCCCACTGGGTGAACTTGGTAATGGCTGGGAATGGGAAGCAGGGAATGGGTAGCTCAACAACAACAACAACAGTGGAGTTGGTGTCACCGCCACGGATTGCACGCGGTTCTGCCACCACCTCTACTCCTCCATCGCTCTCTACCTCGTCTTCTTCCTCTCCTTCTTCTTACTCTGCTGCTGGGTCCTCCTTCTCCTCCTCCACACCTGTGCACCCCCAGCTCCCCCTAGGCTATTCGACGTGCCAGGTACGCCGTTGTCACGCTGTCTTGGGGATGACGTGCCTGGAAAGCAAAAACCATACCGGATCTGTACTCCTGTCATCTCTGCAGTCACAGGCCGATCGGTGGCTGACCCCACACCAACTGCAGATCGGAAAAGTGGTGTGTGACAATGGAAGCAATCTGTTGGCAGCGTTGAGACTGGGAAATTTAACACATGTGCCCTGCATGGCACATGTGTTAAATTTAATAGTCCAACGTTTTGTCTCCAAGTACCCAGGATTCCAGGACGTTCTCACCCAGTCCAGAAAGGTGTCGGCCCATTTCAGACGTTCCTACACAGCCATGGCACGCCTTGCTGACATTCAGCAGCGCTACAACATGCCAGTCAGGCGTTTGATTTCTGACAGCCAGACTCGCTGGAATTCAACGCTCCTTATGTTGGAACGTCTGCTGCAACAACAAAGGGCCGTCAACGAGTACCTTTTTGAACTGGGTGGTAGGACTGGATCTGCAGAGCTGGGGATTTTTTTCCCCCGTTACTGGGTGCTTATGCGCGATGCCTGCAGGCTCATGCGACCTTTTGAAGAGGTGACAAATATGGTCAGTCGCACCGAAGGCACCATCAGCGACCTAATACCCTTCGCTTTCTTCCTGGAGCGTGCCGTGCGACGAGTGACAGATGAGGCTGTAGACCAGCGTGACGAGGAGCTGGAAGCGCACGATTTATGGTCGCAATCACCAGAACGAACCCAGGCACCTGCTGCAACGCAGGGAGAGGTGCCAGAAGTGGAGTCAGAGGAGGAAGGTGGCTTTGTGGAGGAGGAGGAGGAGGACCAACAGGAGCAGGCTTCCCAGGGGGCTAGTGGTGACCTTTTGGGGACCCCTGGTCTTGTACGTGGCTGGGGGGAGGAGACCGTGGATGATGCAGTCCTTGATAATGAGGAAGCGGAGATGGATAGCTCTGCATCCAACCTTGTGAGAATGGGGTCTTTCATGCTGGCATGCCTGTTGAAGGACCCCCGTATCAAGAGGCTTAAGGAGAAGGACCTGTACTGGGTCGCAACGCTACTAGACCCTCGGTACAAGCATAAAGTGGCAGAAATGTTACCAACATACCACAAGTCCGAAAAGATGCGGCATTTACAAACCAGCCTGCAAAACATGTTGTACAATGCTTTTAAGGGTGATGTCACTTCAGGAACTCATCAACATTCCAGGGGCAGAGGTGCCAGTAATCCTGCCACGAGCACACCTGCAAGGACAAAGCCCTTTGGCCGGTCTGTAACGTCAGACATGCAAATGTTTTTCTGTCCAAGGCAGCGCCACAACCCTTCTGGATCCACCCTCAAAGAACGCCTCGACCGGCAGGTAGCGGACTACCTGGCATTAACTGCAGATATCGACACTCTGAGGAGCGATGAACCCCTGGACTACTGGGTGCGCAGGCTTGATCTGTGGCCAGAGCTGTCACAATTTGCCATGAACCTCTTGTCTTGCCCAGCCTCAAGTGTGCTCTCAGAAAGGACCTTCAGTGCAGCAGGAGGGATTGTAACTGAGAAGAGAACTCGCCTAGGTCACAAAAGTGTCGATTACCTGACCTTTATTAAAATGAATGAGGGGTGGATCTCGGAGGGTTACTGCACGCCGGAAGACTTGTTCTGACTTCTATGCAGCTGTCCTTCTCTTCAAGCCTCATGACTCCACACACAGCTGTCCTTTAGCGTCCTCCTCCCTCCGCCACCGTTACAAACTAGGGTGCAAACCCTACTGGTTTAATTTTTTCTGGCCTCTGTGCTTCAGTGGCTGCAACCAAAAAAACTGGGCAAACAATGTCTACAAGGTCAACGTATGGCGAAAAATGACTATTTTCAGCATTTATATGGCATAATTTTTCTGGCCTCTGTGCTTCAGTGGCTGCAACCAAAAAAATTTATATTTTCAGCATTTATATGGCATATTTTTTCTGGCAACTGTGCTTCAGTGGCTGCGTCCAAAAAAACTGGGCAAACAATGTCTACAAGGTCAACACACTGGGCAAAAAATGCCTACAGGGCAAATAATGCCTAAAAGGTCAACTTATACACTACTACAGCGATGGATACGGATTACGTAAAATTTATTATGGCTGCTTGAAAAAAGTCACTCCGGTGTTTTTTCTGGAGACGGTAATATTATGGATATTTAGACAGAATGTGAACACGGGCACACAGCTAGATAGCAGTTGGTTGAATAACACACTGGGCAAAAAATGCCTACAGGGCAAATAATGCCTACAAGGTCAACTTATACACTACTACAGCGAGGGATACGGATTACGTAAAATTTATTATGGCTGCTTGAAAAAAGTCACTCCGGTGTTTTTTCTGGAGACGGTAATATTATGGATATTTAGACAGAATGTGAACACGGGCACACAGCTAGATAGCAGTTGGTTGAATAACACACTGGGCAAAAAATGCCTACAGGGCAAATAATGCCTAAAAGGTCAACTTATACACTACTACAGCGATGGATACGGATTACGTAAAATTTATTATGGCTGCTTGAAAAAAGTCACTCCGGTGTTTTTTCTGGAGACGGTAATATTATGGATATTTAGACAGAATGTGAACACGGGCACACAGCTAGATAGCAGTTGGTTGAATAACACACTGGGCAAAAAATGCCTACAGGGCAAATAATGCCTACAAGGTCAACTTATACACTACTACAGCGAGGGATACGGATTACGTAAAATTTATTATGGCTGCTTGAAAAAAGTCACTCCGGTGTTTTTTCTGGAGACGGTAATATTATGGATATTTAGACAGAATGTGAACACGGTCACACAGCTAGATAGCAGTTGGTTGAATAACACACTGGGCAAAAAATGCCTACAGGGCAAATAATGCCTACAAGGTCAACGTATACACAGCGGTGGATACGGATTACGTAAAATATAAGAATGCTGCTTGAAAAAAAGTCACTCCGGTGTTTTTTCTGGAGACGGTAATATTATGGATATTTAGACAGAATGTGAACACGGGCACACAGCTAGATAGCAGTTGGTTGAATAACACACTGGGCAAAAAATGCCTACAGGGCAAATAATGCCTACAAGGTCAACGTATACACAGCGGTGGATACGGATTACGTAAAATATAAGAATGCTGCTTGAAAAAAAGTCACTCCGGTGTTTTTTCTGGAGACGGTAATATTATGGATATTTAGACAGAATGTGAACACGGGCACACAGCTAGATAGCAGTTGGTTGAATAACACACTGGGCAAAAAATGCCTACAGGGCAAATAATGCCTACAAGGTCAACGTATACACAGCGGTGGATACGGATTACGTAAAATATAAGAATGCTGCTTGAAAAAAAGTCACTCCGGTGTTTTTTCTGGAGACGGTAATATTATGGATATTTAGACAGAATGTGAACACGGGCACACAGCTAGATAGCAGTTGGTTGAATAACACACTGGGCAAAAAATGCCTACAGGGCAAATAATGCCTACAAGGTCAACGTATACACAGCGGTGGATACGGATTACGTAAAATATAAGAATGCTGCTTGAAAAAAAGTCACTCCGGTGTTTTTTCTGGAGACGGTAATATTATGGATATTTAGACAGAATGTGAACACGGGCACACAGCTAGATAGCAGTTGGTTGAATAACACACTGGGCAAAAAATGCCTACAGGGCAAATAATGCCTAAAAGGTCAACTTATACACTACTACAGCGATGGATACGGATTACGTAAAATTTATTATGGCTGCTTGAAAAAAGTCACTCCGGTGTTTTTTCTGGAGACGGTAATATTATGGATATTTAGACAGAATGTGAACACGGGCACACAGCTAGATAGCAGTTGGTTGAATAACACACTGGGCAAAAAATGCCTACAGGGCAAATAATGCCTAAAAGGTCAACTTATACACTACTACAGCGATGGATACGGATTACGTAAAATTTATTATGGCTGCTTGAAAAAAGTCACTCCGGTGTTTTTTCTGGAGACGGTAATATTATGGATATTTAGACAGAATGTGAACACGGGCACACAGCTAGATAGCAGTTGGTTGAATAACACACTGGGCAAAAAATGCCTACAGGGCAAATAATGCCTAAAAGGTCAACTTATACACTACTACAGCGGTAGTAAAATAAAAAAAAAGTTAAATAAAAAAAGAATGAATATTAAAAAAAAAAAATTAAAGTTGGTGCTGCTGAACTACTAGGAGCAGCAGATTAGCACACCAGTCCCACTCCCCAACACTGCTAGACTAATAGCACTGGGCTCTTATAGTAGTAGTAGTAGTAGTAGTAGTAGTAGTAGTAGTAAAACAACAAAAAAATAAATAAAAGCAGTCCTTACAAGGACTATTGCTATTGCAGCAGTCAGCAGATGAGATCAGAAGCAGGACAGCTGCCCACTGCAGCTACATACAGAGCACTGCAGTAGAAGGTAGATTACTAGCCAGCAAAGCTACCTAAGCTTAAATGTCCCTCAAACCCCTGCAGACTTCTGTCCCTCCAATAACAGAGCAGTATCAAAACGATTACTAGCCAGCAAACTTTCAACTGTCCCTGAAATCACTAACAGGCAGCAGCTCTCTCCCTACACTATCTCTTCAGCACACACAGGCAGAGTGAAAAAAAGCTGCAGGGCTTCGGTTTTTATAGGGAAGGGGAGTGGTCCAAGGGAGAGCTTCCTGATTGGCTGCCATGTACCTGCTGGTCTGGGGTGAGAGGGCAAAAAAAAGCGCCAACAATGGCGAACCCAAAATGGCGAACGTCGCGCGACGTTCGCGAACTTCCGGCGAGCGCGAACACCCGATGTTCGCGCGAACAAGTTCGCCGGCGAACAGTTCGCGACATCTCTAGTAATGATCAAGACAGTTGGAAAATCCTATTGGCATGGACCTTATCCAGCTGTTGTGTGGTCCTTTCCTGACAGGTCTACCCAGGGCCAATATATCCCAATATATAATTAAATTTTTGACCCAAGCCAAACAACCAGCAAATCAGACAACACAGCTCTCTACCAGAAGAAGGTTTGCACAACTAATGCATCTATAACTGCAGTGTCCAAGGCCTAAGGATAAAGCTATTTGTAAGCGGCTGAATTATTAGCAGAGAGGAGAATGATCTAGATCTGGACAGTGTATGCAATAAAACTCCTGGGAGGCCCAGATCAGTGATTGGTGGTGCTCAGCCAGAAGTCAATGTTTTAGAGATCGTCTATTTGTTCTAAGGCAACAAAACAAAAAATCCCTTTGTATTGAAGTCAATATGTTGATGGAAGGATGCCTTCTCCTAAATTTTTATTCCATCATTCTCAGAAATGTCGGCAATGTCTCATCTAAATCAAGGATGCAGCATATATAGTATCAGTAGTAGCTTAATTATAAACAAAGGGGGTCCAAACCAACCCCTATAATACAGAGAAAATGGTAAATAAACAATTCTTTAAACACTGTGGGGCTCATTTCTCAACATTGGGCAAATTTGCCCATGGGCAGTTACCTATAGCAACCAATCAGCGATTAGCTTTTTAAATCCAGCTGCTAGTAGAACAATGAATGAAGCAATCTGGTTGTCATGGGTTACTGCCCATGGGCAAATTTGCCCAGTGTTGATAAATGACCCCCAGTGTCTGCTATTCCTTCCCTAAAAACTGCCATCAGAGTGTTCTCTTACTGCCTCTGCTTCAGCTAAAGACTCCAGGTCCCTCACCTGTTAACTGTCATCAGTGTTCTAGTCCCACCCACTGTTTGAGTTACAGCCTACCAGTCCCTTCCAATGTTAGCTGCCATCAGTGTTCTTGGCCTGCCCACTGCTTTGAGTTGCTGACTCCCAGTCCCTCCCCTTGTAAGCTGCCATCAGAGTCTTCTAGTCCCACCCACTGCTTGAGTTATAGACTCCCAGTCCATTCATCTGTAAGCTGCCATCAGAGTGTAGTCCCACCAGTTACAGAATCCAACTCCCTCCCCCAGTAAGCTGCCATCAGAGAGTTTTTCTCTAGGGCTAAGAGGTAGGAGGTGAAGGTGCGTAATGAAATTAATTGTAATTAATAATCTGCAGCCCTTTAGTGTTTTATATTAGTAATCAATGAGCGATTTTCCTCTAAGTTTTCATTATCAGGCTCTCCAACGTGCATGTAATAAGCATAGCATTCAGCATGTGGCTCTTATGATATATTGCTCTGGGTGAGCGTTTAATCTTGGGGAAACAAAGGTGCCTGATGAGGTCAAGGTGAAGGGATTTCTGATGAGGAGGATTTAAAGGTTCAAATATGATAAATGATTGTGCTTTCTTATTATCTCTCCTTGGTGGTACATGGTAGCCACAGCACACAATGAGGAAGTAGATAGATGCAGAAGGACTAAAGAATAAAATATACATCAGCAAATGGAATGAAATAAGCATAATGGGTTGTGTCCATCAAATGGAGAAAGGCCACAAAATGGATTGTGCCTATTTTCCCAGAATTCCACCCGCAGCCAAGGATCTGTAGGACTTGCTTGCAGCTTAAAAACTACCCCATCTTGGTTTGGTATGGAGTAAGGTTGTGGAGGCACTGAACTGGCATCCATTAGGCCCACCATTGTCTTTTCTCAGGTGAGATTGGAAGATGTAAAAATAAACATGTGCATGGAATTAAAATATGTTCAAATATGCTCCAAGTTATCCTTATAATCTCAATTTTGTTGTCATCTTGGCCCTTTTTTAGGTTGCCCACCCCCTATTTTTCAGATAGGGGTGCTCTCAACCCAGTGAGCCAGCCTCTTACACACACACACATTGGGTGAAGGGTCAGATGTAGGAACTTGACTCTACTAAGCACCAAGAAGGGGCCTGGAAGGTAGACCCAAACCTATAGGAAGAAAATATTGGTTAAAGTGTCTGTTCTATGTAAACCAAGTTAGTGATAACCCTTGGTTCTCCCTGTCCAATAGTGTAAGGATAAATCTAAGAAAATACATTTTTAAAAAAAACTTAAACCCCTTGGGCATCAAAATAAGCCTGTTGAGGAGACCTGTCCAATGAGCCCACTAAGGCGTGAGTGATAGGGAAGCCAGAATAAACCATGTTCATGTGTAAGTAGGGAGTGGACTTGACAGGGAACCATGTATACATTCTTGTATTTGGCTGCATTTTTCTGCTTTTTAGCAAATTTAGTTAAAACAATATATATATTGCAACAGAGATGCTTACAGCTGAGCCCAACTCATTCTTCATCTGAGCACATGACGCAAACCTATGTGAATTATGTAGGTTTAAAAGACAAACACATTAGGAAACATAAAGGTTTTATTAAATTCTTGGCAGGAGACTGTTTAAACCACCTGCTGTCCATGATTCACAAATGTCACTTGTCCTTTAATTCTGTTAATGTCACAGTGTGTGACGCTTAGTGATCATAGTAATTGTTCTGTGGTGACAATGGCAAATACAAGGGATTCAGGGTCTGAGCTCAATGTTAATTGTAACGATTTTTCATTGCCTTTTCGGCCTCCGTCGCACTTCTCTCTCGCTCTGATCTGTTTATTTAGACGCTCCATTCAGCAGTCGTGATGATTTATGCATTGTCTAGTCTCTTGTATAGGAACTCTAATAGGCCAGTGTAGAAATCTTTTATCACTATTATGACATCGCTGACATCTACATTATGTTGGAAACAGATAAGGGTAATACTGAGTCATGTTACTGTCACAGCTCATATTTATGTAGGTGAGTTTGGTGGATTTGGTGGGCAGGCATGCCATCAGTCTGTTTTTATCAATTGTGCCTCCATTTTTCTTGCAAGGAGATTCACTTTAAATGAACTTAAGTTGCTCCAGCTAAACCATTTTGTCTTGCAGTGTGTCTCCCAGCCTGCTTTAGGCCTCAGTCTGACCTACGTTAATATTGTTGGACCCCTTATTTATCTGGTCTCTTAACATAGGTTTGCCATCTTGCCTACCTGTTTTTAATCACCTCACTGATGATGTTCCCCTGTCATCATCTTGTCTTAGTGTCTCATCTTGTGGTACAGTCACCATCTTATCCTACTGTCTTCAAATTGCCTTACTGTCACCCTCTTGTCCACCTCTCACCATATTGCCTTACTGGCACTATCTTGCCTTACTGTCTCCATCTTGTCATACTGTCTCTATCTTGCCTTATTGTCTCCGTCTTGTCCTACTGTCTCCATCTTGCTTTACTGTCTCCATCTTGTCCTACTGTCTCCATCTTGCTTTACTGTCTCCATCTTGTCCTACTCTCTCCATCTTGCCCTACTGTCTCCATCTTGTCCTACTGTCTCCATCTTGTCCTACTGTCTCCATCTTGTCCTACTGTCTTCATTTTGCTTTACTGTCTCCAACTTGTCCTACTGTTTTCATCTTGTAGTATTGTCTTCATCTTGCTTTACTGTCTCCATCTTGTCCTACTGGCACCATCTTGCTCTACTGTCTCCATCTTTCCCTACTGTCTCCATCTTGTCCTACTGTCTCCATCTTGTCCTACTCTCACCTTGCCCAACTGCATCATCTTGCCATTCTGTAACAGTCTTTCCCTGCTATTACCTGATCTTCCTAATGTTACTGTCATCATCCATCCTTCTAGCACTACAACCCCAATATTGACCTACTCATCCTTAACCTGCTGGCACTCAGCATTTCAACCTGACCATGTGTGTCTATGTTGGGCCATTAATGCATATGGGTCTGGGCACTTGAACGCTTATTTGGACCTACTGTACACAACTCTGACTTCTCTGGTTCTTACATTCATCTGTTTGTCTTAATATTTTGCTAAAAATACTTAAAATGGGAAGAACAAAAAGTTAGTGTATTATGTTAGTCTCCTTTCAAATGGACTTATTATATTCTTGGCACATAATAAGCCATTCTTAGTCTTAGGAGGTCTCTGATCCATATGTGCAAATACAAATATATGGAGATGCAATGTCCTTGGCATGCAATAAACAATGTCTTTGTATTCTACTGCACTTAAACTGAAAGCAAAACTCATCAGCAGCTTATCTCTGTTGTCCTTTGGTGAGTGTGAGGGGGAGACATATGCACACTCTCAATGTTCCTCACTGGCTGTATCCAGGGTACCACTGAATGTCTGAATATTTGAGAACCCTGACGAGTTGATTAATGCATACAGTATAAGTTTCATTTGCTTTTCTATTGACGTAGACGTTCCAATTAAATTTTATATTTGTACATTTGTAATAAAGCAGCTTGCATCCTTGGCTAATGTGTCTTTTTAATTTTAAAAAGAGAAGATATATTTGTCCTAGTTTTTCATTTGTGCCATTACAGCCCTCTCATTTCTATAAGCAAAGCCATAAAGTAAGGCACAGGGACACATCGTAAGGAAAACGTTGCCTTTCTCAGACAGATAAGCATTTGTTTACTGTTGGTAATTACTACATTGTGCATTATGCAAACAGCTTGAATTAGAAACTCATATAAACTCTCTCCGATACAATTTTGGAACAATTTTATCACAAAGCAGATATGGGGCTTTGATTAACCATCAGACATTAGTGGCTATTGTGCAGCTTTAGGTGGTGTTGTTGTTTTTTTAATTAATTTAAGGAGTGATTTGCGGTGAAAATATTTGTCAGAAAAGGGCTAAGCCTACGGAAGACGCAATGGCTGTCATTTTTAATAAGCCTAATGTGTTCACCATTGCTGTTAAGATCTTAGTAGAACAAATGGTGAGTACAAATGAGCAAAAATTCTAACTGTTGCCGTGTATAAGTGAAAGAATGAAATAAAATAATGGAGAAAAGAGTAAAGGAAGAAAGGAAGAAAAAGTAAAACAAGAAAGAGAGCAAGAGAGAAAGAAAGAGAAAGAAAGAGAGAAAAATAAAAGAATATAGAAAACAGTAAAGAAAGAAAGAGAGTAAAGTAAGACAGTAAGAACAGTGTGTGAAAAAAGAGTGAGACTGAGAAACTGAGAGCGAAATAAAGAAATAAAGATTAAATCGAGAGAGAGTAAAAAGAAAGAGAGTGGGAAAAAAGAAAGAAATAATAGACAGAGAAAGTAAAGAATGGAGAAAACAGTAAAGAAAGAAAGAGTAAAGCCAGACAGTAAGAAAAGAAGACTGTGAAAAAAGAGTGAACAGTGAGGGTGAGAAAGAAAGAAAGAAAGAAAGAAAGAAAGAAAGAAAGAAAGAAAGAAAGAAAGAAAGAAAGAAAGAAAGAAAGAAAGAAAGAAAGAAAGAAAGAAAAAGAAAGAAAGAAAGAGAGGAAAAGAATGTAGAAAACATGAAAGAAAGAAAGAGTAAAGCAAGACAGTAAGAAGAGTGTGAAAAAAGAGTGAACAGCGAGAGTGAGAGAGTAAAGCATGACAATAAGAAACAGTGAGAGTGAGAAACACGTGTCCCTAAGCTTAAATCAGTGCGACTGTTATCTGGTAACTACATGGGGGTGAGAGCAGTCACAAAATAGCCGTTAAGCTGCAGAAATGTTATTAAAATCAGGGAAAGGAATGATTTATTGCAGGAGGCAGCAGAAGTCAGCAAGAAAGCGATATTTCCATAAAACTGGGGAATGGCTCAGGCGTTTTACTATTTTTCTCCTAAAAAATGGTGCATGTTCAATCCAACCTAACTTAAGTGTCACTTTTAAAGAATATTTGCAGTGGATTGGCCCAGAGTATTTGATCATGTACAGGGTATACATGTCCCCTCCACCACCCTGGCACTGTTGCTGGGTGCAGTTCAACAGCATACTGACATATGAAATAAACTCTAGAATGGAATGTTCCATCTTGCAGCGAGAACCCTGTTTTAGATTTATGAACAGAAATTGGAAAATTTAGCCCTACTCCACCAACCCAGTCCAGTCTGATCTAGTGCCATAAGAATAACAGTTCAGCAAGTTGATGACAGTAGCTATTATCATCTTGCTGAACTGTCTCCATCTTCCACTTCTGTAACCATCAGATCCTAATGTCACGTTCACTATCATGTATTACTGTCCCCATGTCACCCTACTGTCTCCATCCTGTCCTAATGTCTATGTCTATTCTTACTGTTGTTGACCTACTCTACTTTTTACCTACTGTCTCTATCTTGTCTTCTGTAACAATCCTGCCCTACTCTCTCTTACTTGTCCTACTCTCTTCATATTGTCATACAGTCTCCATCTTTCTGTACTATCTCCATCTTGCTCTACTGTCTCTATGTGACCTAATGCCACCATCTTGTCCTACTGTAACTGTCTTGCTGTCACCATCTTGGACTATCGTTTCCATTTTGCCCTACTGCCTTCATTCTGTCCTACTGTCTTTACCTTATCCTACTGTCTCTATCTTGTCCTACTGTCTTCATCTTGTCCTACTGTTCCCATATTGCCTTACTGTCTCCATCTTGCCCTACTGTCTCCATCTTGTCCTACTTTCTCCATCTTGTCCTACTTTCTCCATCTTGCCCTACTGTCTCCATCTTGCCCTACTGTCTCCATCTTGCCCTACTGTCTCTATCTTGTCCTACTGTCTCTATCTTGTCCTACTGTCTCCATCTTGTCCTACTGTCTCCATCTTGTCCTACTGTCTCCATCTTGCCCTACTGTTCTCATCTTGCCCTACTGTCTCCATCTTACCTTACTGTTCCCATCTTGTCTTACTGTCTCCATCTTGTCCTACTGTCTCCATCTTGTCCTACTGTCTCCATCTTGTCCTACTGTTCCCATCTTGCCCTACTGTTCCCATCTTGCCCTACTGTCTCCATCTTACCTTACTGTTCCCATCTTGCCCTACTGTCTCCATCTTGTCCTACTGTCTCCATCTTGTCCTACTGTCCCCATCTTGCCCTACTGTCTCCATCTTGTCCTACTGTCTCCATCTTGTCCTACTGTCTCCATCTTGCCCTACTGTCTCCATCTTGCCCTACTGTCTCCATCTTGCCCTACTGTCTCCATCTTGTCCTACTGTCTCCATCTTGTCCTACTGTCTCCATCTTGCCCTACTGTTCCCATCTTGCCCTACTGTCTCTAACTTGCGTTACTGTTCTCATCTTGTTTTACTGTTCCCATCTTGCTCTACTGTCTCCATCTTGCCTTACTGTTCTCATCTTGTTTTACTGTCTCCATCTTGTCCTACTGTCTCCATCTTGTCCTACTGTCTCCATCTTGCCCTACTGTCTCCATCTTGTCCTACTGTCTCCATCTTGCCCTACTGCTCCTATCTTGCCCTACTGTCTCTATCTTGCTCTTCTTTCTCCATCTTGTCCGTCTTTTGTCATGTACTAGCAATGCCATATGGGTCACAAAAAAAGACCAAGTCCAGCCATTTGAAACATGCCCTGATTTTTATGTTTCTGATCTACTCGTTCCTTGATGGATCTGTGTCTTCTGTAATGTCATTTATATTGCCAAGTTCAGGAAGTGCAGGAGATTAAGGAAAACTTGGTGCCCCGCCCCATTGCTATTTCCATCCCTGAAACAAAGCTAGCTAAAGATTGGGTCACAATATGTATCCCAGGTAAAGGTTGTATTCTTCTCAGTTGTATGTGTGCTCTAATCTGCAGGGATCATTTTATGTCAAATTGCAGGAAACAATTTGACATGAAAAGATTGTGCATTTACCCTTAAATACCTAAATGTAGACGTTTTACTAAATCTGAGCATTTCTATTCAGAGTGGATTATTTACAATGAAGAGGACGTCAGCCTGAGGCTTTCTGCTTTCAAATTGTGTCGTTTAACGGACGTGGGGAAAAAAGGAACTTTAGATCAGCATCTTGGTGCTCTCAAAAGCATAAAGTGTAACCTTTTCTTTCCCTGAGATCCATCATTATCTTTAAAAAGGGTTAATCGCCCATTTCGCCAGCTTAAGCGCCTTTTAAATTGGACTTTACAACCCGAAGAGATAGACTGTATAATACACAACACTGCGTGATGCAGTGTTTAAAGCAAAGGGAACATTTGCCGGCACCTAGGGGTTTGGGTTTTTAAGAGACTCCGCTGGTCAGGGAAAATTGCACCTGTGTGTTTGGAAGATAGTGCTAAGTACAAAATGATTCCTGTGAGGATAAACACCGCACTTCTGTGCCCACTTCTACTGCTGCTTATTGAGAAAACTCTTGCTGAAAACGATTTATTCCAAATTGCAAAACCAGATGTGGCACTTTGGCTCAGCGTTTATAACATGGGTGCAGTAAAATGGGGAGCAGGTCAAACATGGGTGATGAGACATATTGTACTTTACAGGTCTCCCAAACAGCCATCATTGTCTTTCTCTTATCATTATTGATTAGTGTAGAAAGTGTACCCGGTACAAACAAATGCTCATGTCGTCTAACCTTGTTATTGACTGACATCCATCTGCAGTGTCAGCTACGCAAGGTGCTTTTCG
This sequence comes from Xenopus petersii, assembly GCA_038501925.1. Classification (NCBI taxonomy): domain Eukaryota; kingdom Metazoa; phylum Chordata; class Amphibia; order Anura; family Pipidae; genus Xenopus; species Xenopus petersii. The sequence goes on along the minus strand of CM076673.1, from coordinate 5,883,205 downwards.
GGGCTTAGTTCAGGTATAATAGCTCCCAATAAAAGCAACAAAACAAATGTAGCACTAGTTTCATCTATGATATTCCTGTACGGATGACAATATAAATACAGTGCCAACTTCATTTATACCAACTAGAACACTGGCATTATATACACCATGCCTATGACATGTATTATGTGCCTATAAAACAGTGTCAGTGCTTAATAACCCAGCAGACAAAAAAGTTAAAGGCACAGTAACACCAAAAAATTAGTGTTTTAAAGGAAAGACATTATAATGTAGTGTTGGCCCGTACAGGTAAAACAGGTGTGTTTGCTTCAGAAACTCTACTATAGTTTATATAAACAAGCTGCTGTGTAGCCATGGGGGCAGCCATTCAAGCACAGGGTACACAGTAGATAACAGATAAGTACTACTATAGTTTATATAAACACGCTGCTGTGTAGCCATGGGGCAGCCATTCAAGCACAGGATACACAGTAGATAACAGATAAGTACTACTATAGTTTATATAAACAAGCTGCTGTGTAGCCATGGGGGCAGCCATTCAAGCACAGGATACACAGTAGATAACAGATAAGTACTACTATAGTTTATATAAACAAGCTGCTGTGTAGCCATGGGGGCAGCCATTCAAGCACAGGATACACAGTAGATAACAGATAAGTACTACTATAGTTTATATAAACAAGCTGCTGTGTAGCCATGGGGGCAGCCATTCAAGCACAGGATACACAGTAGATAACAGATAAGTACTACTATAGTTTATATAAACAAGCTGATGTGTAGCCATGGGGGCAGCCATTCAAGCACAGGATACACAGTAGATAACAGATAAGTACTACTATAGTTTATATAAACAAGCTGATGTGTAGCCATGGGGGCAGCCATTCAAGCACAGGATACACAGTAGATAACAGATAAGTACTACTATAGTTTATATAAACAAGGTGCTGTGTAGCCATGGGGGCAGCCATTCAAGCACAGGATACACAGTAGATAACAGATAAGTACTACTATAGTTTATATAAACAAGCTGCTGTGTAGCCATGGGGGCAGCCATTCAAGCACAGGATACACAGTAGATAACAGATAAGTACTACTATAGTTTATATAAACAAGCTGCTGTGTAGCCATGGGGGCAGCCATTTAAGCACAGGATACACTTTAGATAACAGATAAGTACTGCTATAGTTTATATAAACAAGCTGCTGTGTAGCCATGGGGGCAGCCATTCAAGCACAGGATACACAGTAGATAACAGATAAGTACTACTATAGTTTATATAAACAAGCTGCTGTGTAGCCATGGGGGCAGCCATTCAAGCACAGGATACACAGTAGATAACAGATAAGTACTACTATAGTTTATATAAACAAGCTGCTGTGTAGCCATGGGGGCAGCTGAGATGTTTAAATGAGCTATGAATGCTTTAATAAAAAATAGAAATTGGATTTCATGTTTAATTTGAAAAGGAATTTTATTATACAGCTTTTTGTGTCTGGGTGACAGGTCCACTTTAATGCCAGTATAAATACATCTCGATTATGTATTATGCCCCAGACCATATGACAGGATAAATAAAGCTTGTTCCATATATAATGTCCCGGAACACAATGTAGTATAAATACAGCTAGTTCCGTGTATAATGCCCAGAACACATTGTAGGATATATAAAAATAGTTCCATGTATAATGCCCCCAGAACACATGGTAGTATAAATGCAAGTAGTTCTACGTATAACTCCCCAGAACACACAGACAAGGTACAGGTATGTATTGTATAATGTCATAGGTACATACCTCCAAGAACACACTACAGACTTCATCATCATTGTATTAGAAGGCACCTCAGTATGGGACTTCACATGAGCATTTCTTTTTATCTGGTGCATATGGAGTGATAATAATGTAGTGATTATTGCTAAGCGCTATTAGAATAATCTCCGATAAAATTAACATTTAATTCTAAATGATGAATAATCCCTCTCATAAGACTTTTCTCTGAACTCTTTTTAGATTTTTTATCCTCTTCATTCGATATTTTTAAAAGGCTCTTATTCTTCTTTCCATATTTGGAGCATTTGCATGGGGTGTTAATCTATTTCTTGCTTGTCTATGGATTGGTATTTGAATCAATAATATATTCTCTGTAGGTGTGTGTGACCTTGTTGTGAACCTGTGTTTTATATGCTTTCAGGAAGCATAGACCAGAAATATTGTAACTCAAGCAGTGGGCTGGGCTACAACACTCTGATGGAAGCTTACAGGGGGAGGAGCAGGAAGTCTATAACTCAGGCAGTGGGTGGGACAAGAACACTCTGATGGAAGCTTACAGGGGAGGAGCAGGAAGTCTATAACTCAGGCAGTGGGTGGGACAAGAACACTCTGATGGAAGCTTACAGGGGAGGAGCAGGAAGTCTATAACTCAGGCAATGGGTGGGACTAGAACACTCTGATGGAAGCTTACAGGGGGAGGAGCAGGAAGTCTATAACTCAGGCAATGGGTGGGACTAGAAGACTCTGGAAGCTTACAGAGGGAGGAGCAGGAAGTCTATAACTCAGGCAATGGGTGGGACTAGAACACTGATGGAAACTTACAAGGAGAGCAGCAGGAAGTCTATAACTCAAGCAATGGGTGGGACACGAAAGCTCTGATGGAAGCTTACAGGGGGAGGAACAGGAATTATTTAACTTAAGGAGTAGGTGGGACTAAAACACTGTGATGGATGCTTATAGGGAGAGTAGCAGGAAGTCTGTAACTCAAGCAGTGGCTGGGACATTAAAGATCTGATGGAAATGTACAAGGAGAGGAGCAGGGAGTCTGTAACCCAAACGGTGAGTGGGACTAGAACACTCTGAAATTTACAAGGAGAATAGAATAAAGTCTGAAACTCAAACAGTAAGTGAGATGAATACTCTGATGAAAAATAGAAAACTCTGATGGAAATTTACAGGGCAAAGGGCAGGAAGTTCAGCGAGCATTGTGATGCAAATATCTTTAATGTCAACACACACACATTGACTTTGTCCATTTTTCAGTGGCCCCAACTGCTGGATAATTCCCTATCATAAGAATTTGCACTATTTTGGTGAATGACCCAAAGTGAGTCTCAGGCTGCAGATCAGATTAACCGAAGTTTGGGCAGGGAGTTTGTAACAGTCATTCAAAAACAATCCAGTTCTAAAGCAGACGTTTCAAATTCTACATCAGTTTTAAAAACTTAAATTTGTATTTTTCCTTTAATTGTAAAACGGAGCAAAAGAATATAATTTCCATGTGGTTCCCAAATCTCAAACATCTTAGACTATAAATTTGCACCGCTCGTGGTTACTACTTGTTGCTGCAAAATACGGAACCTTTTGACACTGGATTAGTGTTGCAGGTTTGCCAGAGCCCTGTTCTTGTTAGAGGTGGGTTTAATTAAAATAAATGAATTTCCAAGCCAATGTGACAGGGCAGAAGGAGGCATTACCTAGGAGACCTGCAGAGTTTAGATCATTGCCTAAAACTGAGCAGTAATTAAGCTGCTGCTAATCCTCCCAGCACATCTGCAGATGCTGATAGGTACAGATTATGCAGCCCCTCAGTAGTTATATAGACATGCAGAGCAGATCCCACGTTCTTAGTTCCCATCATCTAATGTTTTATTCTATTCCGCTCAATACTTCATATCTCAGAGAGTGAGAATTTATTTTATTTAGCATTTTATGGATGAGAAATTTACAGCAAGTGCAAGTAATGGAAATGATCACTAATAAATTAGATTAGATTGAATTTATTCTCTAAATAATATTTCTTATTTGTTTTTCATTGTAAAGCTGTATGTAAGGAGTTCACATAGGGTTGACTGAAATTGGTTTGGGAATCTGGGAAGGGAGTGTGACTGTGGGATAGCAGGTATAGTAGGGAGAGATGGTGCCTATAGTAACAGTGGGATAATAGTCTCTGGGAATGTAAGGGAGTGTGACTGTGGGATAGCAGGTATAGTAGGGAGAGATGGTGCCTATAGTAACAGTGGGATAA